>WYDI02026832.1:38964-63991 GCA_009867235.2 Psittacus erithacus | reverse complement strand
TCCCCATCCCTCCGGGAGCCGAGGGAGGAGGTGGGGGGGCAGTGAGTGGGCTGCGGGGCAGGCCTTAAACCACGACACTGGCACAGGGCAGACCATGCAAGAGGGCAGGCTGGGAAGCAGCTCTGCAGAAAATGATCCAAAGATCCTGCTGGACAAGCTGAACCTCTGCACCCTTGCAGCAGAGGCAGCCAGCGGCATCCTTCAGCCTGGAGAAGAGACCTTACTGTTCCCTACCTAATGGGAGGATGCAGAGAAGTTGGAGCTAGACTCTTTTCAGAGGCACTCAGTGGTAAGACAAGCTGGCACCTGGGGAAATCCAATTAGATGTCAGGAATTTTTATTTACTTATTTATTTTAAATACTGTGAGGGTGATTGAATATTAAAACAAGTTTCTGAAGAGAGGTTGTGGATCTCTATCCCTGGAGTTGTCCAAGAGTCACATGGACATGGCCTTGAGCAACCTGATTTTATTAAACCTGTTCTGAACAGGAAGTTGGAGAAGTCTGGAGGTCCCTTTCATCCCAGGTTATGATTCTATGATCAAGATTTTGATCCACCAACTTAAACCATTTTGGTGAAGGTCAATCTGCAGACTCAGCATCCACCTCAACTGTATTTCAAACAGATACTTTCTACAGGAATGTCTTTCTTGCAACTGTCTGTAATTAACAGTACAAGCATTTTTGCACTGTATGACCACTTAATATACATTATCATTGACAACACAATCTCCTTTTATTAGTTTTACCTGGAGAAAGTACCTGTCCAAATTCTGTTTCATGTGTCCTTGTGAATTTGGAAAAAACCACTGTACTGAGCACCAGCCACACAGCAGTAACTCAGTGCACTGCATAGGACAGTATTTTTTTTCTGAACTGTGACTCATGGATAAGAATACTAGAGAAAAAAATTTACTGCAATTTGCTGATGACAGTTTCCATGACTGATAGAGTCATGAATGTGTCATGACAGTTTAGGCATCAGTATAGAAAGATAAATGCTGGTAGAGAAGAAAAGGTGTTGTTCAGACAGGCAAACAACCCCTAGGAGTAAAGAACTTGTTCTGAAACATGGTGTGCCTTTGTCCATAACTGTTTCTAGGCAGTTTAGTATGTTTCTCCCCAATGCTTTTCACTATGGTTTATTTTCATGTTGAAAGTATTGTACTTACAATACTGTCCATAAGAACTAGGAAACTAGTCATCCAAAAAAGTATTGGAGATATTTGTCTGACTTCTTGACTGATCAGGAGTTAGAAAACCGACCCCTTTCCTGCAGCTGGACCCTGAGCCAGTAGCATCAATCTCACGGAGACCGATTCAGACAGGTGCAGACCATCACTGAGTTTTGCCTTTCTGATAGCTGCTGTTGGTTCTCAGTGGCTAAGACACCACTCACCCAAGAGTGACAAGCAGCAGATTTCTGCCCTGTTGGAACAAGGTGACAGCTGCCTGCAAACACCAGTGACAGTGTGAGTGTGCAGCGAGAAATTTATATCACATGCCCATGAAGCACACCTCCTGCCACATCCTTTTTCTGTGCAACACGATGCTCAAAGATCTTGGCTCCTGCATGTTCCCTCAGCTTGGCTACCCATCCATTTCAGACTGAACTGACAGACGTGAAAAAAAGGGGCATTTTAGCCAAACGGCAGTTCTTTCTCATAGCATGCTTTTGCGTCAAATAGCATATTTCTATTGGTCTCAATATTATTCAAAGCTCTCTTAACTTCATAAACACCATGTAATGCATTCTGTCAAATCCTACCTCAAGCTAACAGGCTGCATCAACCTGCCAAATGTGGATTCTGTTAAATCTGACTTTTATTAAAATCAATTTAAATCTTTCAAACAGGCTTATTAACTGCTTAGTACACATTAAAATATTAAAGCTGATAAATCTCATTATTTAAAGTTGTTCTATCACTGGTTACTTAGGTGAAGAGACCAGCCACCTCCTTACCCTGTCCTCCTTTCAGGTAGTTCTAGAGAGTAATCAGGTCACCCCTGGGCCTTCTCTTCTCCAGTTCTCTACAGTTCCCTCAGCCGTTCCTCATAAGACTTGTGCTCCAGGCCCTTCACCAGCTTTGTTGCCCTTCTCTGGACCTGCTCCACCAACTCAACGTCTGCCTTGTGGTGAGAGTGAACACAGTATTTGAGGTGCAGCCTCACCAGTGCCAAGTACAGGGGGATGGTCACTTCCCTAGTCTTGCTGGCTACACTGTTCCTGATACAAGCCAGGATGTTCTTGGCCACCTGAGCACAAGCTGGCTCAAGTTGAGCCGTCAGATCAGCACCCCCAGGTCCTTTTCCTCTGGATAGCTTTCCAGTCGCTCTTCCTCAAGCCTGTAGCGTTGCATGGGGTTGTTGCGATCCAAGCGCAGGACCCGGCACTTTGCCTTGTTGAACCTCACACCACAGGCCACAGCTCATCGACCCAGCCTGCCGAGACCCCTCTGCCGAGCCCTCCTACCGCCGCACGCCGCACGCCGCACCAGCTCCGCACCAAAGGGGCGCAGCCGCATCCACCCGCCGCTCCCCAGAAAGCAGCCCTACCGGCCCCGCGCGCTATGTGTGCGCCTGCGTGTTGGGCACTCCGTGTTGCCGTGGGGACGGCCCCACCACCGCCCCGCCCTCTCTCGCGATAGCCGGGAGGGTGCGAACTGCCCCCTCTCCGTTGGGGAGGAGGGCGGGCTGGGGCGGGAGCTCTCGGCGTTGGGTAGCGCCGCGCTGGCCTCTGAGGGGGGCGGTGCGGCGGCCCCGCGGCCTCCCCTCCGCTTCCACACAGCCGCCGCCGCTGTGCAGCCGCCCGTGCGGGGCCGGCTCGGCTACGGAGCGTGCAGGGGCCGGCCGGCTCCTCGTGGCCGGCCTCCGTGTCAGCCCGCCCCGGGGAGGGGCTCTTCCGCGGCGCCCCGGCCGCGCTGCGCTGCCGCACGTCCGCGGAGCCCGCTGCTGTGCCTTGCCGTGCCGGAGCCCCTCGGCCGGTCAGAGGTGAGCCGTGCCCCAGGTCGGCGGAGGGTGGCGGGGGTCAGCGGGGCGGGCAGCTCTCCAAACCGCGGCCCCTCGCAGGGTGCTGTTGCAGCTCCGGAACGGCGCCGGGTGTCCCTCGGTAACTCCATCGTTCTCTGCCCAGGAGCGGAGCCGTGCTCCTCCCTCGCTCGGGTGTCTCATCGCCGCTTCGGTTTAAAAGTGGTCGAGGGTCGGTCACCCTATATGGAGAGGCAGAAGACTGGTTTTGAATGTCGCTGTTGAGGGTGTTCTGTCGGCCGGGGAGGTTCTGCGAATGCTGTGAGAATTGTTTCTTTTACGCTGTCTGTGCTCAATTGTGGCCTTGTATAAAGGCCTCTGGGGCAGCAAATCTGGAGCTGCAGAAATACTCTTATATTTTGTCTCTTGATCTGTTTAGCTGTAAAACCTCTTAAGGTTTAAGTGACATCGCAGTGGAAGCAATGCAGTTTGTTTCGATGCCAGAGCGTACAAAACAGCTTGTAGCTTTCATGTTTGGGGTAACTGTAGTGTCCTAATGGAAGGAATGAAAGGATGAGAAGCTTCCTTTTAAACATAGAAGTGTATATGTCTACGTGTGGCCGTCGTACTTGAGTGTGACCGCATGTCACAGTCAAGTACACAGTCAGCTGTGTACTTTGGAAGCCATCAGCAGGGTTCACAAGTTGCATCTTTGAACAGTTGCATTAAGTTTGTGCTGCAAAGAACTGAGCACTTTTATGGCAACAAGATCTCTAGGAAATTCCTTTTTTTCCACGGGTAATATGCCAAGTTTAGTCCTAGAAACAATCATACAGTAGAATCATATCTGAATGTGTTAATTCACTAGGTAACTCAGTTTTATTTCTAATTCAATTCCCAGTGCAAGTCAGAGCGCATACTGCTTCTTGTGTGCACCCAGGTTTGCACCATTACTCCCTTTGGAAGTTGAGTGGATGAGGGAACAAATAGGGCCCCCTAAACACCTGATGCAACGTTGAACTTCTTCAAGCATACAACATTCTTTTCAACTGCTTGGGTTTTTTTAAAACTGAGGCTAAAATCATTATTGGGTTTCATGTCGGTCAAATTTAGCAGCTATGCAGGTAGAGTAAAACCAATGGCTCTGTGTCAGTCCTGGATGATAAAACACCTGCTTGATTAATTCCTGTTTAACTTCAGTAAGAAATTCAGGCCACTTTCATCTGGCAGAGCTCTGAATCCTAGCAATGAGGTTTTCTTACTATTAAAACCAGAAAAGCTAATGAACATACTTAATTAAAGTTGCTTAACTGTGTGTGGACTAGAGAGAATTTATAAAAATTACCAAGTTAACATCCATTTGATTCTTTCCAAGAAGGGTATATACTGAAATCTGAATTATGTTTTGTATTCAGAAGGAGGAGACAAGAATAGGAGAAAGGAAGAGTCTGAATATAGCTCCAGACCATGGCGGCATGCTGGAAAAGAACCCTGATCATTTTCATAGCAGCTGAAGTACTCGTTGTGGTAAATGCCTTCGATGAAGAGGATGTACCTGAAGAATGGGTCCTTCTCCATGTTGTTCAAGGTCAGATTGGAGCAGGCAACTACAGCTATTTGAGGCTAAATCATGAGGGAAAGATCGTACTTCAGATGCGGAGTTTAAAAGGTGATGCAGACTTGTATGTATCTGACATGACACTTCACCCCAGCTTTGACGAGTATGAGTTACAGTCTGTAACCTGTGGCCAGGATGTTGTCCATGTACCGGCGCACTTCCGCCGCCCAGTGGGAATAGGGATTTACGGCCACCCCTCTCACTTGGAGAGCGAGTTTGAAATGAAAGTGTACTATGATCGGACAGTTGTACAGTACCCATTTGGTGAGGCTTCTTACAACCCTGAGGAAATGGAGGCAAACCAGAAATACTCGCAGTCTACAGAAGATGAGTCTCAGGACGAGGAGTCTGTTTTCTGGACTATACTGATTGGAATCCTGAAATTAATACTTGAAATTCTTTTTTAAATCGATGCACACGGGGCTAAGTCACATTTCAGCCTGTGAAGCTGAACACGAATGACTTGCTGTGATATTTAATACACTTTGTTATGGTTCCTGAAGAGGTATTCAGGTTACTTTTCCTAAACCATAAAGGAAGTGGGGGAAAAAGCCATATTTAATTTTATATTGTAGATCCTCCCCTATACATAAAATGAGCAGCAAGCACAGTATTTGCAGTGTTCTTCAGAGATCAGGGCTTAAAAATGAATGTACAGTTGGGATCTTGTTAAATTAACTTTAAACAGGTGCTTAGGAAAATCAACTCTGATTCAGTATTTTCTATTGTTTTTTTATAAAGAAAAGTGAAATCAAGTGCTGCACTTCAGGGCCACTCTCAATCTAGAGCATGGTTAAAAATAAAATCTACTTCTTTTCTGAGCAAGGATCTCCAGTAAAACTAATTAACAATGGGGCTTGAGCATATTGAAGCTGAGGAGCCGAGGGCGAAGGAAGAAAAAACCTCTCAATTGTCTAGGGGGGATAGATGATCTATATTTTGCCTGCTTGTGCTCTACATCATGCCAAGCAGAGGTTTGTCCAGTCACTCATCATCTCTGCAAAGCCACCACCCGAATTGAGTGTGTGTTCCTTCTCTGCTGTCACTGTGAGCTGTCAGCTGTTGTTACTTGTCAATAGGGTGGTTTTGTTCCTCCTTAAAAGCGATGCACTATAAAGTATCCTGAACTTGGGAGGTGTTTTCTTACACCGCCCCTGATAGCTTGTTTTGATTGATTGTTTGGTTTTCTTTTTTTAGTAGAACATCTTTATGAATAAGTCATGAGCTTGCAAAGAAAACTTCTGCTGAGTGTGCAGTCGGGTGTAAGAAGGTCAGGCTGTGCCCACTCTTTGTTGAAAATCGGTTTTGCCAGGAACAGTTTTTGCCTTGGTTGAGTCTTTCAGAATAACCAGTTGCTATGCAAATAGTGGGTATTTTTGTTGCTCTGTCATTTTCTTTTCACAGAGCTTACTGATGAGCGCACTGAAATAAACAAGTACATTACTGTATCTTTATGCAAATAGTGCATGTACAATTTAAATTTCATTACCAAAAGCCTTCTCTTTTTGAGTGGGAATTTAGCTTGTCTGTCTCTATCCAGACATCCAACAGGATAGAATTAGTGATCTGTATCACAAAAAAAAAGTCATTATATAGACAAAATTAAGAGTTTATTTGGTAAAAGGGAAAAAAAAACCCCAAAAACCAAAAGAAGTGGTATTGTTCCTCTTAGAGTGGTTGGTTAAATAGCACCAAAGTATCACTTCAGTTTGTGCAGTTAAGTTTTGGACAGCAAGTTTTTGGGGGTTTTAGCCCTCCTTGCTGGTTTTCCCCCTTCTTCCTCCTCTTCTTGGTACGGGAGAGTCTTTCTGACAACAATCACAAATCCAGCGACCTAAAAAAAGAAAGTTATCAATTATTGGGAAACTTTGTTACTCACCTGCCTAGTTATGCACCTTTCACCACTCTTAATCGGTGGTCATATGTTTGCAGTATTTCCTTCAGTGTAAACAGCCAGTGCTTTGCTTTGAAATGTAAAGACCTTTGGAGAAGGCGCTGAAAGCTGTGTGTGCAGTGTGCCCTCCCTTGTGGATTCCTGATGTGTAACAACTGGCTATACGGATCTGTGGACCTCAGGAAGCACTAGCACTGCTAAGAAGGTGGGTCATTAGGAAAGAACCTGACGAACCATGCTTGAGTTTGCAAACTCTGTTTTGATGTGAATGACCATGGCCCAAGGTGAATGAACAGCAGCTGGGGAATGTTGCTCTCCTGCTGCAGGTACAGGGTCCTGTTCCTCAAACCAGTGCCTGTTATTTGAGTGCAGTCAGGCAGCACAGACAACTGCTGGCAGGGCTTCATCACCAGACCTTGTGCCTATTACAGCAGCTGGAATCCTAAGGGCTGCTTTTGTAATTTCATTGTCTAGCAGGCATATAATCTGTTTTGTTCAGATTCTGCCCTTAGGTCAGCCTGGAATGGCCCACAGAACCTGTACTAAGGTGACAGCTAGTGTGTTTCCCGAAATGGGAATGTACCATATATTTGGAGCAAAGTACTTACAGGGGATTCTATTGCTGCAGAAGTCACAGCCACTGTGCACTTAATTCATAAATCTACTTACCATGGATTTAGTATTGCACAAAAAGCAACAGTACCACCAGGTTTCTTCTTTACACTGCCTTGAGCTGGCCAGCTGATAACAAATGACCAAGTAATTTAAAGGTACAGGCTGCCTGACATCTAGGTACTGCATTCCAACTTTGATGTTTAAGAAAAAAAGAAAAGGAAGGAATGGGTTTAAAAAGGTGTTTACAAATACTAAATTGAGCGTACTTTTTAATTTAGAAACTGACGTGATAGCACAAACACTTCGGTAATGTGAAAGCTATACTCCAGCAATATGCAGCAATATAGCCTCTTTACAGGTTTCTTTTTTGAAAAGAGGTGACTATTCTCAGTATTCTGTGGATTTGGGGGAAGAAAACCCTAGTTCTGAGTGAGCCTGGATTCTGTTGGAAAAGCCAATTCTATTTCCTATACAGGAACGGCCAGGTTAAACTGTGCACAACCAAATATACAGAAATAAAGCTTATTAAAAAATATTGTGTCCAATGGTGTGCTTTCCTACAGCATTTCTCACTTCTACTTTTCACACTTGTTTTAAACTATTCTTTCAAAAGCAAAGTGTATACTAACTCTGACAGAGAAAGCCCAGAACTCTAAGAAGGTGGGAACAATTAACTCATTACCTGAAGGGATGGCATCAAGTCCCACACAGAAAGTGTGGTAACCACGGTCACATACATCACAGAACATCATTTCTTCTTCATGGTGAGGCTGCCCGCATATAATGCATGTTTTACACTCCATACATTGCCAAGGGTAAGTCTTAATCATAGCAACAAGCTCCGGGGTCATATCAAGGCAAGAAGGGTGGCCTAGATTAAAACCAGTATTATTACTTCTATGTCTGAAATGAAATTTAAAATTAGTTAGAATGTTTGCTTTTACAGAAGCTGAGTCTTGGTTCACCTCCTGGTGAGATCCCATAGCACACCAAATGTGCAGGTGCATGTAATGTTAACTAGAGATGGAGTCTTAACGAAGGACAGAAAAGGCAGCTGAACCGTTGGCACACAAGTCTAGTACACTTAAGTATTTCCACAAACAGATCTGACAAACAGACTCCCTTAGGAATCCGCTTAGCGTATGCAGATACTTACCACTGTTGTCACACTGGGAGCAATGTATAAGAGCTTCAGCTTTTCCTTTCTTGTTGGACTCCTTACCCTTCAGACAAATTCCACATATAGCATTTGGAATGACCTTTGGCTGGAAGGGTAGAAGAGGGCTATAAATTCATTCCACAAGAATTGACAGATTTAACAGGAAATGTCATAGAACTCCTTAACTCTTAATTAACTATCTGCTAGGATGTGTGAACCTTAGAACAGGACAATCATTGACAAGCAGTGGCACTGAAAAAAAAGTAGGTTAACTACATCAGATTTTGCATTTGCACATGTGGCAAGTTATATGTAGATCAGATTGGAGCAAAAGCATGTACCTGCTTCTTCCTATGAATTCATCAGCTAACATTCTCCTCAGTGTAAATTAACTGTGACAGAGGATAAAATTGTCAGTCACTTTTTTCCAATATAGAATATGTCCTGCAGATTCCCCATTTATGGAGGAAATGAAATTAAATTTTCCATTTGCAATACATCTGTCCCTGAATATAAAAAATTAATTACAAAATCAGTAAACTTCATTTTTCTATCTTTAATTTTAAAGTATCTGCTTAGCTCTGCTGCACACAGCTGGTTGTTTTCCCATTCTACTTTGTATCCAGCCGTAATTGTGGTAAGAAACACAGCCTTGCATTTAGCTATAGTTTTACATTCATCATCTGTCTAAATGATCACCTGGAGTGTATTTGGGTTCCTGAGATCCATTTAGAAGGTAAGAGAGAAGTGGCAGACTGCTACAGTGAGTAAAGGCTGTGTACATATTCTGCGTGCCAACTCAAGAGAGACACTGATGGGAGTTTAAAACCCCCAATGAGGACAAGGGAGGAGTAAGGCATGGCAAGTTTCTGAAACGTTTCAGTAGTTCAGTTGTTCAGCTCTGCCCACTGCATAACAAATCAGTGAGAAATGTGGTTTAAAATTAACACAGTACTCACTGGTGTTAAACAAACTAGGTGCCAGAGTTCTAAAACCCAATGTTGCTGCAAAGAGGTACCTAACACAGGAGTTCAAGGAACAACCTGTTCTCAAAGGAGCTAAACGGCAAGTCAGTAACCAAGAAGGGTGCCGGTCAACTACTAACCATGTGTGGGGTGATGAATGAGGTTTGATTTTAAAATAAATTTTGGAAGCAAATCCAAATATATATATATGCATATATATGTATATATATACATTTATAAATATAGACACATATATAAAATCACTGAGCTCTTCTGCAATACAACTTATCTGTAAGTGTGTCTATATCCCCAGGCAGTTTTTCTAGCACCTAGCAAGATAATTAGTATCTTGAGTCATTTTTAGAGCAGTCCGGATGCATTGCTTTAAGTTCTCGGACATTTTCATTCTGCTTTTGAAGTTAAAACATGACTAGAGTCTGCTTCAAATTGTCTGAAGCGGTTTATTTAAAGAAACCAGAACACCACACCAGATGTTTATAGGTGACTTCCCTCAAAAGATGACAGAGGCATTCATACAGACTTTTTTTGCTTATTTATTTTAAAAAAGCAGAGTCAACCTGTTTTATACATAAATATAACAATAAGAAAAGTATAACATTCACAAATGTCTCTACAAAATAATAAATATAATGAAAGCAATACCACACAAACTCCTTTACTGTTTACTGGTCCTACATGTATACCTTTATACCCTGCTTCCTCCCAACAAAAGTGGCACATGCTTAAACCTCGTCAGTGTTGCAGCATTTACCCTTCCATTAATTAGGCTACATTCTAATTTTATTATGTTTTTATCTATTTCTAAGTAAACCAAGCCTTTCTAGAACAGCAAGTGCACTTGGGCACTTTTCTAATCAGACTTCTATTTTGTTACAGGTTTATATCTGACTGCCTTTAATACACAGCAGCGTACTCCCTGGTAATCCAGGAAAGCTAAAGTGAGTTGCTTGTCGGTCACTGTTAACCTACGTTAGCGTATGTGGAGTTAACACTCTGATACACAGAACTCTCATATTAGACACTAATACAGATGCATTTACCAACAGTGCTTCCATCTAGTCTTACTTCACTAAATTGTGTTCATTAGAAATCGTGCATGTTGGGGGGGTGAGAATCACAGCCTATTAATAATAAAGTTCCAACAGAATGGAAGTATTTTTACAAAAATTAAAAAATTTAAAAGAATGCAAGACTATTCACATTTCAAACCAGTTCAGGTTCTACCACCATAAATGGCTTTTAGAAACACTATGAACAAAGTCTATAAAATCCAAAGGGAAAGTTACAATATCCCATCTGATTAAATTTCGCTTTCTACATCCTCATCTCATTGGGATGAGGAATGGAGAGGGAATGAATGCAGAGTCGAAGTGACCACTGCCTGCTCTGTAAGGTTTTGTTTCCATGATGCTGTGCTGCAGCTCTCAAAGTAACTATTCCAACTACACCACTTTTACAAGGTCCTATTCAGAATGCAAAGCGTTCCATTTTCATATACAGTGACCTGAAACAGAAGTGTTGTAAAATATAGTTTCTCAATATATTTCAGTTTTATGTGCAAAAAATCTCCTGTACTTTCAACAGTACCCTGTGTGTGCAATTGTAGTAGCGACTACTGCAGCAACAAAGACTCGCTACCTGTAACATGATAAAATGTAAAACATGCTAGCCGTTCTTTGTTAAAGAACTGACAATAAAAATGCCTCCGTATAAAATACATTATTCTTTTACTCAAAAATAACTCAGTGGAAATGTGTGAATCCTATAATACTCATAATGTGGCTATAACTATACATTTGCATGTTGATGCCATAGCAATTATCCTTCAATTTTAACTACATGTAATGAAAAATTACTGTCCTACAAAAATAGTCAAATATTAGAGAACAATACAGAAGTATGACAAAGACTTAAGAGTTCATAGGGATAACATTTTAAATGAGTTAAGCCTTCAGCTCAAAGTGCCTTAACATTTAGGCACGTCTGGTGTATCAGCATCTGCTGTTTTTATGACTAACAAACAAGAATCTTTCTGGCTTACCAGTTAAAACAGCTCACGTAATTGGGATTACTGAAAGCGTTCAAACGTTCCCACAAACAAGAAAGCCAATCTTCTCACCCTCCCAACACAACATCACCACTTCTGACTTACCAACAGCCTGATGGCTGCTGCAGGCTGGGCATGCCACAGCGCAAGACGTGGCAATGTACATTTACAGTAACACCTTGTTACTCTAACACTAACACAGCCACTGATTTTAAACCAATGAGCAACTGCTACCAGATCCCATTTTCAAAATGCAATGCTGTATGCTACCATTGCTTTTCTACAATTAGAAGTTCAGAACCTTACAGGAACTTCTGCTCCACCAGTTTTCTCTCTGTGCCTTTCGAATGTCAATTAAATACACTGGACTAATCAAGCACTCTGACATCTCATGGCCAAGTGAAACCTCTGTAATAAACCAGTGGCACACAATCTCTAATGTCAAGTTAAACAAAGCTAAAAAATAATTTCAAGCTCCATCTTTGGATTTCATGTTCATGGGAATATTGGTATGCACTCTGTGTCTACAACAATTTGCAAAGTCACATATAAAAAAATATACATATAGTACCACAGTCTAAATCTCCATTTTTGCATATTTCTGAGTAAGTTCCAGGAAAGAGAAAACACAGCTGGTGCTTTCTCTTGTACAGATATCCTATGTGGATAAAATTTATCAGAGCTGTCCAATTCTTGCTGAAAATTAGCTTCTTAACATAAGTGATAGTTTACTTACTATCAACTTGGCAAATACAGATAGTAAATATTTACAAACATCAAATGCAAGCCATCAACAGCTTGCTTTTGTTAAGACAGTTTCTCCATACGTATGATCCTGTCCTTGACAAAGGTGTTCCTTTTCCCATAACCTCTCTTAACAAGCACTCCTGATTGCTAAATACTAAACCTTATCTTAATGTAGTGTTTTCCCTCTTTACAAGTTTATTCCTGCTTCCATGTAAGTCAACAGAAAATTCTCATTCCTTTCAGTGGAACCAAACTAGGCACTGATGTGCTTTGAAAGTGTTACATTATATTCACACATTACATACATTCAGGTCCTGCCTTAATATGCAGAACACCACATAAATAATGCATGTCAATTCCCATTTCCTCTGAAAATTATAATTTTATCTTAATTTTTGAAATTATTATACAGTAATACTGAAGATTTGGGCCCTAGGTTTGGCAACCACCTCTTGACAGCTGAAATGTCTTAACATCCTCACCAAGTCTTTAGCTTGGATACAAGCATATTGCCCACAAGGGTTTCTACATAGTCTGAACTACATAAAAAGCTATTTTCCATATACTGTTAAAGTGGTTATGTAGTGTTGCCTATACAACTGTAGTAAGCTTCTTGCCTTCCATGCTATACATAGCAACATCTCAGGATGAAAGGCTGTACTTAAAATGAACATCGTAACAATATGTTCAGCCACACAGCTGCACTTTACAGTACTGATCTCTTGGTACGCTGCCATACTAAATAGTAGAAAAAGTATAATGGATACTGAATGCTAGTTTTGAACTGGCAAGTAATTTTGATTGTTATGTTAAGGCAGACAGAAAGATGCAGAGCTCCAGTGATAAAACCGCAACGGATTTTTCTGGTGTTACTGCCTGGGAATCCGAGAAGTTCACAGAAACAGAGGCCACTCTATAGCTAGCGTAAAGGAAAGCCCCACATGAAATAAAAGCAAAAAGGAAGTAAGGAAGCAAACAGATGGAGCACACAAGAGAGCAGCTAGTGAAGTACAGCAAGCAGAAGTTCCATATTATTTTAAAACCATGTATTTCAGGGAGAGGCTGGTCAGTAAAGAAGTTCCATCAGGGGCTTTTTTCTTCTACCTTGTACCCAGGAACTGATTTGGATAATACAGAACGTTTGGAACCATCTTTTCTTGGAGTAGCACTTTTGTCTCTTGTTTTTTGTCTTCCCTGAAAAGAATCCTCCTGGTTCTCTGTGGCGCAATCACCTTCAGATACATTGCCAGACGAATTGTCCTATAATAAAAATATCATAGCTATTTTTTTTATTTTTTGGATAGACAGACAAGTCTTTGCTATGCCCCTTAGAGCCAACTAAGGTAAGAGAAGGATACATCTTTCCTTCTGCAAAAAGCACAGGGTACATTACAATCTAGAACACCTTTGCTTATAACCTTCATTATCTATTTTTTCTTACGCTAAGAGACCAGCATCAGCAATATCAGTCATGTTTTCCAGTTGGTCTTGATACCAGAGTGGGAGCACATCAGTATAGTTCTTTGAACCGTTTTCCTTTAAAAGTCAGCGAGAAAACAACTATATGTGAGATACCGTTTTCAATGTAAAGGGCCAGCAAAAAGTTAAAAGTGCCCTTGCCATGCATTAAGTGTACTATAAAATAGCACTGCTTTGAATTAAACATGTGAAGGTTTTTTCTGCCACCCTCATCTACTGTTTCCACCAGGAGCAATCTAAATACTTAATCTGGATTGCAGCAGAAGAATGCCATCAAAGGCAAAACACAATGCAATATTTAATTCAGAACCAAACAACAGAATTTATGAATATATGCTGCAGCTAAAGCTTTTTTGTTGTTGTTGTTTTTGAGGAATGAGGAGGCAAGAAAGAGGGGCTTGAAAGAGGTTCAAAGAAGGTAAAAGATCAATGTAAGCATAATTAATAGCAGCAGCACAAGATTTTTCTCAGAAAAGCGTTAACAAAGGCCTCCAAGAAGCCCCAGAAGAAAGCAATATAATTAATAACACTGATTACAATAAAAACCAAGAGGCCAAATAACAATGGTGCCCTACAGTAATAGGCAGTCTGTACAAACATAATAGTAGTCAGACTACGTCCCAGAGCTTAAAATCAAAACAGACCAAAGAGACACAGGGCAAAGGGAGGAGTATAATACAAAAGCAAGCAAACTATGTGGCAAGAAGAAATGGTATGTTTCATCATTATTTTAGGGGGTTATTTATGACAGGCCCATTAAAACAATATAGAAAGGGCAAACTGCCACCTGACTCCAACTATGAGGAGAGTGAAAGAGGGAAAAGCATAAAGCATATTGTAGGACTCACCAGGGAGATCCGACGAACGGTAGCTAGCCCAAAATTGAGGCCTGACAGCTGCCCACTTCTGTGTTCAACACGTATTTTTCCCAAATAGTACGTCTCAATGACTAGCAAAGAACCCCTGCTCCCGTAGTCAAACCGCACTTCACAGGAATCTCATTTCAAATTTTCCCTATGCTTTTCCAACACAAGCACATTTTCCCTTCTGCATTCTGTCACCAAAACCTGTGAACTTCTTTGAAAAATGAGAACACAGTCTGTGCAGTCCAGTTACTTTTCTTTACCACTAAGGGGAATGGAAGTTAAAGGAAAAGGGAACTGGGAAGAAATGGTTAAAGACCAACTGTAAAAAAGCTGGAATGCAATGAAATCAAAATTTTGAGCTAACATTTAGCTTGCTAAATTTGTATGATTCCTTCTCCAAAAAATGCAAGCAGAAAGGGTGTACTAACACTGATCTCTCCTTTGTTAGCCTACAAGCTGACCCTTTTTCTTCTTCAGTTACTAGTATCTTATGAATATTCAAACAAAAGAAATGTTTATATCACAAAATTTAGCACTAAATACACCCACCATCTAAAATGTTTGTGAATTGAACCAGAAACTGTTCAATGCACCAGTGATTTTATGTTCTATTTCTCTTAAAACTAGGGGTAACTTTCTGGAAAATGGTTTTTACCAACATACTTAAGCATTTAAAACACTGCCAAGGCATGCATGTGAAAGTTTCCCTTAACTTCCAGCAAGTTAATTTGGCATTTGCATACACAGACAGAATACAAGCATCTTTTTAAAGATGTGTTGTAAAGCAAAAAAACTAGTGCTTTTCACCTTGTTTTTGAATTGGAATAAAGTATCTGTTTCTGTATTGAATACTTCCTGCTTCTACTTCACAAGAAGAAAAATTTATCAGGCTATCAACACCTTGGCTTTAGCGAGAGATTCTGTGGGACTTGAATAGCAAAATATACTGTGGCCTGAAGTACAAGGCTCATTCCCCTCAGAAATGCTAGCAACTTCCTGTTGAGGAAAAAGATATAGCAGAGCTGGAGTTGAGAATGCTCTTCAAGATTTCTTTAAAAAGAAAGGAGAAAGGGCCTGAAATTTCAAGTATCTGTTCAATTTACTTTGAAGTGGATCAAAACAGAAGCTGGAGAGCAATGTTATAAAAATAAAAAGAAGTACTAAAACAGGGAGTACAATTTTAGTTTACGATTCTCCTTCATTTTGCAAATGTTAAAGATTCTACTGAGAAACTACTGAACCTAACAAAAGTGAAGGGAAAGGATTGTTTTGTTGAAAAATACTTTCAATTAGTCTCACCGAATTGCCTTTGGTTTTCCGTTTCTCATCCCCTCGTCCTTCTTCTGCATCATCTGAATCTCCATCGCTATCTAACGCAGGCAGCTCTGGATCCAAAGGAGGTTCATAAAGAGCTGTGTTTAATGGCAAGTAACGAAGTTCATCTGGAGAGTATCTAAAGTTAATAGATAAATAAATCTAATTCATGTGTACTTCACACATCAATGTTATGTCACACAGCATACAAGAACTTCAATGAAAAAGAGCAAAAAAAGCTTCTTTTGCAGGGAAGCATATAAAACCATGCAATTCTGAAAACAAAGGAAACACTAATTTCTGCTTCCAAATGTGGCACCATACAGTACTTGTCTTTTTTGTATAGCAGGTATTTGTGGAGTGCAGGAAGAGCATCTCTGCAATATTCCAAACCTACATAATCATAAAAGGCCACAGAAGACCTAAAAATTTAACCAATCCATATTTCTATGCCCAACGATACACTTTACTTATTAATGTACAGTGTCCACATAGTATATACACAACAGTTCTAGCACAGGGAACATGAACAGCTACGATCCAAAGCAAAGTATGTAAAGAATACAGCTATACATCCAAGTTCCTTGATTACCAAAGAAGAACAAAAAGTGCATATAAAAATACAATTTCAGAAGACTGAAGACTTAATCAGGCTGCTTATAGCAGATACAGCTTAACAAGTGTAATAACCTTCTTTTTTTAATCCTCTTACTATTAAGGACAGACACTATAAGGAATAGGATATTATTTTAATGCATATTTTGAAAAGTTGTGTCCTTCATTAACAAGGATAAGCAGTTCCACTTGCAGCTTGTAAGTGCAAAATAATTAAGATATTTAATCTTTAATTCAAAATTAAATCAAAATCTTCAATTCAATTAACTTAATAAAATGTAAATCCTTCAAGAATGTCCTGTAACATACAAATTTGGGGTGGTCTGTATGCACACATACTGGAATAAGCAAGGCATTTACAGATAAAGAGTTTCTCTAAAGAAAACTATTCAGGTACAGGATGAGTACTGTCTCTGTTTTATGGATGGAAAGACTTAGGTAACAATTTTCAAATCAGTGTGTATTTCTCAAATGGGATCATACCATTGCAAAAGCCTCAAATTTGTGTGGACAGTCAGGTACACATTTTTCACAAAATACAAAGATCCAACTAGTGATACCTTTCTCACTCACTTACAAATCCAACATTAAACTTAGCCCACAAGAACAATCAGGGGTTTTTCTTAATTAAGAACTTTCTAAAGGACAGCAAGACTGTCACACAGAAAACACGATCACAAGCCAGCATTACAAAATTCTGATATAGTAACATTAATCTTAGCACTCATGCAGATGCAGATGATCAGTAAACACATAAGGGTTGCAAGAATTAAATTAGTGTCTCCTTTTACCATAGTAAAATCTGAGTATGCCACATCTCAGGCACTCCAACACATCAGCAGGGACATCCCCCTTGCAACTAGCACTGTTTTGTTGACAGCTCTTGTCACACTATGCATCTCTTGGACTAGCAAGTGTTTCAAACATAAAAATTCAAAACCTTACACGAAAGACATTGAAATGCTTTCCATTTGCTAGATGCAGAGAAAACAGATCAGTGCAACAGAATCAGCAGTTAGGATGCTTTTAAAATACCTTTTGTAGTACTCCTGGAACTGGCCGGGTATGAGAGCCACTGGATAAGGACTAACCTTTGTTCTCTCTGTAGGTAAGATTTTGTATTTTCCTTGAGGCACCTGGATAATCTGTATTGTTTAAGATAAAACAATGACATTTTTGTTTCACACACAAACTTTTGAGCCTTCCTCACCATCTTCCTCCCAAACATTTTTTTAACTAGTCAGTTTTATTGAATTGGAACAGCTACCCGAGCTCTCCCATGAGAAATTAATTCATTAAAATGGTAAGAGATCCCACTCACAAAATAGTATTACAGATTAAATCCAATCACTGAGTATCTAGTGAACTGAACAATTATTAGTTAAGACTACTTCTAATAATACATTATGTAAAATAATTTGAAAATTAAAATCTAACAATTGAAACTGTAAACATTACTTTTGTGACTGGCATCTTTAGCATGAATTAACATTGTTGGTCCATACTGGTGGCAGGCAGCAAGAACACATCCATCTAATCCTGAAACCAGACCGTAGCATTAAAAAAATACCACTAATAATAAAAATATATAGAAAGGAGAAGCCTACACAGATGCCTTCTTTCCCTTGGAAAGCAATAATACTAATTATCCACTATCTTGTCTCTAACATGGGTCAGTACCAAAAAAAAACATAATAGACTGCCATGTAATAATTTGCACTGAGAAGATTTTTACTGTCTTCACATGAGGACAGTCCTGCTTCAAAATGGCAGCTATTTTTTTTTTTTAACTCAGGCACTGAAACATTAAATCTGTCTAATACAAAATTTATATAGCACCTAACAAAAAAAAAAGGCATAACACTGACAGACTCTTAGGGCATAGAGTTCACTTTTTTTCCTAGGTATTGTTTAGGCAAAATTTTGAAGGTATTCCAAAACAGAATTAGCCATTCATACGGACAGATAAAATAGTAACAGAAGCTTCTTAATTACCTAAGCCTCCCTCTTAGTTTTGTACTACTAGCAGATGACAACAAAGTTATACTGAAACTTTTAAAGCTTCCCAAGACAAATATTTTCAGGTTAAAAGAAAAAGATAAAAACTTCACATTAAATATACTTGAAATTATTGCTTTTAGCAGTATTACCCATTTAACAGCAAAGCTGTTTAAGTCCCTACATGACTGAAAATAAGACTAATTCAAACCCTTGACAATAATAGATAAAAATGGTATGAAAACCAACTTAACTTAAACAAGCAAGGAGATACCTATTGAGATTGATAAGAAATTTAAATCTGCCTACATGTGTCTGTAAATCAAAATAGGCTCTTCGTTCTTCCATCCGCTCCCGGTTTAAATTGCTGTTGAATTCTGCAGCTTTCTTGGCAGCTTTTTTAATGTATTCTGGAACTTTGCTGGCTTCTACTTTCTGTGTGTTCTGCTGCTGCATTTGCTGGAATAAAAGCAATTTTGTTAATTCACATATATTTCACTATTAGCCTGAGAACAGCTTCTTCTTATACTGCACATGTTGCAGATCTAGTTCACTTATATGCTAGCTACTTACAGAGTATTCTTTATAATGATCTGTTATTCGCTGACGCTCTTTCTCTTGCAGTATAACAGAATACTCAGCATGTTTGGCAGGGTATTCTTTAATCATAAGATCAATTACTTCATCACTACGCAAAGCTGTTAGACCTAAAATAGATAAAAGCAATAATGATGCTATCTGGCAAAACTATCTGCAGGTTATTTATATCCCACAATGATTAGCTTAACTTTTTGAGCAGCTAGAAACAACCTGCTGAGCACAGTGCCTCTCTCTCTGAGGTAGAAGTGAACCTGTGCCATTTAGTTCCCAAGGCTGATTAGGGGTTTGCTTCTACCCAGTGAGTCAAGACTCATTTCTTTCTTACAGCGACAGATCCCTGAACATTGACTCAGCCAGCTACTGAACTTCCGTGTGAGGCAGAACCTTAGTTCTAAGCGGGATCTGGTAAAATGGAACGTAGCTTCCATTTCCAATATTGGTGAAGTGTTAAGTTTCATTAACTTGCAGAACCTTAACTGAAATTAAGAGGTTCAGACAACCTCTGCATACAGATCAAGGAACAATCAGTGTGAGGGCAATTTAGAGCAGCAAACTGCACACAAGACTTCTGACTCCAAAGTAAATCATCTGAAGTTCGGAAGGCAAAATGCCTCAGTTTGCAGCTAGAATGCAGAACTCGTTTAAAGGTTCTAACGCAACTATTCACTAATCATTAACTATAGAATGGAGGATGACTTATGTTACTACCACCAATTATAAATACAACCTTAAAAAAATAGGGATTAACTCAGCACACATCTCTACTGAATATATGAGGCAGGATATAGCATTTTACTTCTACTGATAAAGATCAGACACTATTCTTTCCCACATGTTTAATAAAAAAAAAAAATAATCAAGAGGGCTGGCAGGTGAGACATAAAGGTGGTATTCCAAAGACTGTTAGTATACAAAATGACATTGCATTTACACAGACCCATGATTTACAGAAAAAAGATGTGACGGGCATCATTCAATCTCTGACATGCTCCAAGGCATGTGTATTAGCAGAGGAAGAAAAAAATACTTCAAGCTCTTTCGATATAAACCAAATCAATGGGATCATTCAATTTCAAGTACATTAAAGTGCTTTAATACATACCCTTCCAACTTCAAACCTATAAATTGAACCATGTAAGATAAACTAATATTTGCTGGGTTCCAACTAACCCAGCAAAACAAGACTGATGCACTTTTCAATTTGAAAAATTATGGTGTTCTCTTTTCTAGAAAGAGAATAAGGTTCTAAAAGTTAATTTCCAACATAGAAGGGATTTTGCTAAGTAATTAAAATAGATCCAAAACTTATTTCTTCTAATAAATTTGGAACCCTGATACCTTGTGGCCAATTCATGCAAATTCATAATTCAGTTTACATTTCAAAATTTGTTTTCAGTTAAGAGTGATGCAATTCTTCACCAAACTGAATCACATTTTCAGTGTGCCATATTTTTAAAACACTAAGAAGGAATCTAACAATTTGTTTTCTTACCTAGTGTGCACTGAGTCTCTGTTATAACATTTAGTTCTCTGAGGTAGAGTTTCTCCTTGTGAGATAGATCTCGTCTTTCTAAATCTCCAAAGAAAACAAAAGAGAACAGTAAAAATTTATGCAGTTACTCAAACTCACCCATAAACAGGGTCAAAGTATTTTGACAATTTTATTTCCAGGCCGTAAAAGTCTGTATTATACTACTATTTCTACAAACATGTTAATCTTATGAATTAATTTTAAATTAAGCAGGTACTATAGGGACATGATCAATTTTTCTGAGTGCCCTGCCTATTGTTATGATTTCAAGAAATACCAAAGAAACCTGACACATGAGCTCAGACACAAAAACCATTATCAAGTACTGAAGGTATTTTTTTTTTTCTTTTAATATGGCTCTTAGAAATAAGCTCCATGACAGAAGAACCAGATTTGACAATTCTGAATAACGAAGGTTCAAATCCTAGAATGTCCCCGTCTAATTGTTGCCACAATTCAGAAAACAGAATATAGAGGTATAGCTATATAGTAAGAAATCACCAACAGAATACTTAAAAATAAAACTGAGGTCAGTTTTCAGAAGACCCTTGCTGATTTAACCCCCAAATCAGACTTGTTTATAGATTTTCAGTAGCAAGACCAAGAAGTCTTAAATTATTTGGAAAACCACGGGATGCATTTTCAATATGCCAGTAACAGATTATAAAATAAAAATACAAATATAAATAATTCAGGGTCTTTTTAATCAGTTCGCTCATGCTATACAGTCAAAGAGACACAGATTACATCCAAAACATACAAAGATTTTTTTAGATGAAAAACTCCAAAAATAAATACCTGGGTATTTTCTTTTAAAGGAAGTCACACCCAAATATTCACTGACTTGCTCCTGAAGCATATAGTATTCTCCTGTTTCATCCGGCGGCCACTTGTACTCTATCAAGTTTTCAGCAGGAAAATAGCTGTATCTAAGAACAGTGTTAGAACAAATCGAAGAATTCTTAAGAGGTACACTGCTATTTCTAGAAATTCAGTAATTTCTATTTATATGAAGTTGGACAAGCACTTTAGAACACTGCATCTTGTTCATCCATTTCAAAGTCACTCTGTTGCACACCACTTCGCATATATTTCTCCAAACCAGCATTCATCAGTATGCTGAGGGACAGAACATGAAGGATATCTACAATAGCAGGCAGGACACCAGGAAAAGCAGCTACTCAAGTGTCAAAATTAAGTTCAAAAATTATGTACCATTTTAAAACATGTAAGCTGTGCCTCTGATTGTAAATTAGATGCAACACATTTTGTGTTGTTTTACAATAAAACTTCTTAAAACATGCTGGGAGAAAGACAGCTGGCTACTCACAGTACACTGCCTCAATTCAGAAAGATGTATGAAGAACAAAGACAAGCAAAGAAGGAAGAACTAATACTTATGCATATCAAACAGTACAGTAAGACTAGCAACAAAAAAGTAGGAATCCTTTAAAAAAAAAAAATAAAAATAAAAAACTAAAAACCAACAACAACAACAAAACCCCCATATTACCCAAGGTCTTGGCTAGAAGTTTCACAGCTCCGAGAACTGTCCCCTGAGCCCATGCGTCGTCTTTTAGATGGCTGGCTGCCATCATTGGAATTTTCTTCTGTGTCATCCTAAAATGAAAATAAAGATGAACATTAAAAGAATTCAGAGTAATCAGCAGATAATGTAGAACATCAGAAAAAATTGTGAGGCAATCCAGATTTTAAATATACCTGAACTATTGAGCTATTGAATAATGCTCTTCACTAACAACTCATAGGACAGTTTATAAAGCAAATTATTCTTCGCTATGAACTAGCTGTATGACACACAGTGGCACAGAAGGAGGATTAGGTAGTTTCTCACCTGTGGCATAGGTGGAACACTGCATAAGACAGAGCTGTAGCTCTGACCACCAAGTTCACTGTTCTTGATGGAAACTACCTTGGCATTAGCATGGCCAGACGGCTGCAGACACAGCATACTTCCCTCACTGATGATTGTTAGAGACAAGACTAATTCACCTAATCAGACTAGCTCTCAAAAGCAAGGGCAGAGCAAAATCACCAAGCCTTTGCTGAGAGCTGATGATCACAAAATCAAGGAAAAGTTTATGGACACACAGTTAAAATTAAAGGACTAGTATAGAGTTTGCAAAAAGATATGATTACAGCAAGCAGCAAAGACTTGTCCTTTGTGGGGAAAATAGAAATAACAAAAAAAAAAAAGTTGTATTTCAACAGATATAGAAGAGAATAAAGTTACTACAGGCAAACATTTAGAATTTAACTTACAGACGTCACTATTCAGAGTTCGTGAGATCTATACAAAGAAGGAGAATAAAATGACAAGAAAACAAAACAAGGAGTTCTGTAAAATCAAGCAGACCAGGATTCAATTGATTCTGTGTTTTTTTACTGCTTTGTTACCCAGTAACGCTACGCTACTCCTACCTACATCATCAACTCTCAAAGCATTTAGTGACTATAATTGAGAAACAGAAAGCAGAAGTGTTCAAGTGAATCACCGGTTGAAACCAGTAGTAGAGCCAAGAACAAGATAGCTCCTCAGGTAATCAAAACTCTATAAAGTGGAGCACTATGGAAGAGTCACATTCTGTAACTTCTGAGAAAACTTTAAGAATTAACCCACCAGAAATAAATGGATGAAGCCAAACTATACTTATTTATTAAATAACAAGAACAATTATTAGGTCTACCTTAGCTAATGTCTTCATTCTAGTATGTTTTACATATTACTTGAAATGCAACTTAAAAAGATTACAGCAAATGAGAATATATTACTTTTGATAAAGAACATTTCAAAGTACTATAACCAAGACAGGCCCCAGGCTTTTGTCACCTGTGTTTTTAGTTTATTTAATGTTTTTCGCATTTTTAATTTCTTTCTTGTGGACTAGCAATAATGCATTTCGTAAGTATCTTTCATACAGTAACAAAAACTGAAATGCAAACTTAATGAAGCTATACTTAATCGGGTAAGTAGCACCTTCACCAGTATGACTAGTAGCACTATTTCCTACTATTGCTGAGAATACCTTTTACAAACCTAACTAGACCAACCAAGCACCCATTCCTAATCGAAACAGTATGGCACCAGGGTAACATGTGACACAGCTATGCCTCATCAGTAGTTCATGCCTACTTCCCACACAGAACATGAACATGTGCCTAACTTTTTCAACTGACAGAGAAAAATTGGAGCAGGGCCAAAGCCCAGTTTTGCTATACCGAAGCTACCAAGAAACTTCAAAATATCTTTAAAAGATAGATCTCAACTTGCCAATTAAGAGGAAGCGCCTCACGTCAATTTCTGCTTTTGCTTTGAAATTTTATTCAATCCGGTACTGTTAAAAATGCGCGCATCCACACCACAGGGGAGAGCAACGTCCTCCATTTCCACTTTCGGTTTCTCATTTGCTGAAAACGTCAGCAAATTCTACCACACAGGCTCACAAATTAAAACGCTCCAGGAAATGAGGCCGCTTCCGGCAAAGGACTTTGCAGAAAGAAGTGAAAACATTTGCACTGCAGTCTAAGAAAGACACACTGTACTTCGACCACTGCTGCTGTAAACAAGATTAGTAATTAGGGACGGTCTGTGACTTTCTCCACATCGGAAGTCAAACATTGCTAAAAAAGGCCACTTCTTTCCCTGAAAACGCGTATTTCTGTTAGTCTGTACAAAACAAGGTTACATTATGCATTCCCGGTACGCCTATCAACTACAAGATCTACGTAACGATGCCTTATTATGCAATAGGAAAGCCTGAATGACCAAGATGTCTTTCAAAAAGTAACTGCCCATCCGCACCCGAGCAGCAAGTGCTCGGTGCCGCAAGCCCAAGCGCTGCCTGGGAAGCGCGGGTGCGACTCCGCGGGCCTGCACACGGGAGCCAGCCACTAGACACAAACTTTGCTGGGCGCCGCACCCGGGACGGCGCCTCAGGACTTTGAGCGCGCCTCCGGGCGCCCAGCGAGGCCTTCCCCCACCACTAGCCTGGACCCGCAGCACAAGTTCAGAAGGGAGGCCGCCAACCCGCCGCCCTGATGCCCCGGGAGGCGTGAGATGAACCCAAGGAGAGGGTCACGGATTTCACGCGGGGATAGTGGGGAGCAGCCATGGTCTCCCGCCGAAGCGGCTGTTGCACCGCAGTCCCAGGCCTCCACACCGAGCCCGCAGACCCGCGGCCGCCGCCCGCTCTCACCTTGAGGGACTGTGCGCCTGGCGTAGCCGGGTCGCTGTCGCAAAGGCGCGGGGACAGGACGGCCGCCATGACCGCCGCGGGGCCCGCCGCCGGCTGAGCAAGGAGAAGCGCCGCCGCCCCGCGACCCGGCCTCGCGCCGCGCCCGGCTCCGCCCCCCCTTCCCCTGCGGGGGGTGGCAACGGCCCCTACCGGCCAGCTCGCGCACGAGCGCGGCGGCTCGCGCAGCTCCTGCTCCGCCCCCCTCCGGGCAGCCCGCGGCGAACGGAAACAGGGACAGGAAATAGCTACATGCCAGGAAGGCTGAAGAGCGTGGAACGGGCTGGAATTCTTCCCATACACCTCGCTGGGATATCTCACTCTAGACATAGACCCTT
>WYDI02026832.1:0-29709 GCA_009867235.2 Psittacus erithacus | reverse complement strand
GCCTTTATCCACCAAGCCCTGCCGCACCGGAACGTCTAGCTTCGGCGCCTTGGAGCACATCTCGGGGACCTGCGGCATGCCTTTATCCACCAAGCCCTGCCGCACCGGAACGTCTAGCTTCGGCGCCTTGGAGCACATCTCGGGGACCTGCGGCAAACTGCAACGCTTCCCCCAAAGAGAGGCGGGGTGAAGACCGAGACCGCCTCGCCTCCCCTCTCTCCTGCCGACGCGCCGTGCAGTAAACACACCCTCGCCCGCCGCGGGGCGGGGCAGCCGTGTGCCAAGGCGGGGCTCTTCCCGCGTGAGCCAGGCGTAACGCCAAGCGCTAGCCCGGCGTGGTGACGTAAGCGGGTGCGTCCGGCAGTGCCGGAGGTAGGCGGCTGTGCCGCGGCATGGCGGGGTGCGCTCTGCGAACGAGAGGGGGCGGGTCGGGGGCTTTGCGCCCGGGGTTGCTGCCGGCCAGGGGAACGTGCTGGGGCTGCGGGACGGGGGTGTCAACCACCGATGGAACCCGGGGCTTGGTCACGCTCCCTTTAAACGGCAGCTGCCTGCTTCCTATCTGGTCTGTTCTAGGCGGTAAAGGGCGGCGGTGATACTGTGTTGCCTTCTCTGTCTGACAGTGAAATGGGAGCGGGACGCCGAGTGAGGGGGAGGGCTGAATTATATGTTGTATGAACGTTATAGGCATTTTCTTTTTTAGTAGTAGATACGATATTCCTGATTGTAGCTAACGTAGGTTCCTGGTACAAACTGTCATACCTACTGTGTGCTGTTACCGATATGTATGTATAGTGTTCACTTGACGCCATGAATTCAGAAATCCTGTACTGTGAGGGTCAATCCCACTACCTAATTAAAGAGGAAAAAAAATGTGTCAGTTTAATGGAGTCTTTTTATATTCGCTGTGATACTTCATTTTCAAACCATTTTTATTTTTTCTGTTTAATTAATAAGTTGTTGTGTTTTTTGGGTTTTTTTTTTACCAAATCAGAAGGATTTTCCTCCTTTTTAGCATAAGTTTTTCTATCTTTGCAGATTGTTTTATTTAAATGTGTGCTTCTTTATCAGTCCATCTTTCTGTTTAGACTGATGGGCAAATGTTTAGGTTGTTCTACCAGTTTATATAGAATTCACAGCTCATTTTCCTCTCTCCCTCCCTCTTTTCCCCCCACTGATTTTGCTGTTTATAAGGACTGAAGGCTTTGGTTTTACTTGAGGTAGCATCATTTTCTCTGCAAACTCAGAAATTACGCAGAACAGGTATATATAAACTGGGATCTTTTGCTTCCGTCTATCTTGGCATCAGTTTACTAGATCGAATGCTCAGAAATATACCATCCTGGTGTTATGCAAGTAGAGCAGTTCTTCCCCTCAGTTTTCCACAAGGTGGTTCTGCACAGAGTTCCTTTCATTATATGCATAGATGAAAGTTGCATTGTTAACCTTAACAACTTGCTTACAGATGCTGTATTGCTATCTGTATGTCTGTGCTTATGGGTATGCTTTAATGATAACTTTGTTTCGTATACTTTTTTAATGCAAAGACTTTATTTTTGTGTGTGTGTGTTGTAGATGGCGTCAGACTCGGTCACTACTTGTCTTTCTTTACCTGTGCATTATCTGATTTGCAAAGTTGGATTTGAGAAGAAAGACACCTATGATATTAATAATATTTTATCTGAAAATGGCGAAGTATGTTGGCAAGCTGTTACAGAGCATGTGTGTTACCTTGAATCAGGTTGGTGGTACATTAATGCAGAATCTCAGTACAGTTCATAGCAATACTAGCTTGGTTACAACATTTTATCACAGTATAGCATTAGTTTTGCTGCAGATTAAAATCCATATAGTTCATATCTGCAAGCAACTTTAAATTTTTCATCGACGTTTGGTATTTGGTTATTGCTGGCTCCTAAGATTCACGTAATCTGTGCTACATAAGTAGCTGCTTCTTGCCTTCTCATTCATCTTGGTTCTCAACTTCTTGTGCCTATACATAAAGGGTTCATTTCAATTCTGCCTCTCTCCTACCTCATAATTGCTTTCTTCTGTGTTCTTTATATCTTTCTTTTATCCTTTTTTTTTTTTTTTCAGTAAATCTAAACACTCTGGTGCCATCAGTATTCCTGCTGTTGCTTAGGCGCTTTTTTATGTCCCCAACTTTAGCTTGTACAGGGGTACCATTTGTTTCCCCTTCTGTTTGTAGAACACTTTATAATTATTTTGTTAATTGTTTTAATCAAAACAAAGTATTTATGCCCTGATGAACTAATTGGATTTTAATTTGCCAAATTG
This sequence comes from Psittacus erithacus, assembly GCA_009867235.2. NCBI lineage: Eukaryota > Metazoa > Chordata > Aves > Psittaciformes > Psittacidae > Psittacus > Psittacus erithacus. The sequence goes on along the minus strand of WYDI02026832.1, from coordinate 27,414 downwards.
CATCATGCAACCTCTGTTATTAATTTCCAGAAATGATAAATGCTTCTGCCTCAAGCAGTATCTTTCAGTAAATCAGAAGAATTTCTTTTCCTATAAAAGTGGCCCACCAAAGAGTAGCAGTTGATACCACTCTGTAAGGTGTCATATCCATCTGCATTCTTTAAAGCGTTTAGGTGATGTAAGTTGACTGATCCCTTTGAGCCTGCACTGGCTTCCATCTTGATGATGTGGAATTTCTGTATGCTAGTAGGTTCTTCCCATTTCAACAAAATCAGAATGTAATAGTCCTCTTCCATTAAGTTTTGGGGATTTTTTTTTTGTTTTGTTGTGGTGGGTTGTTTTTTTTGAGGTTTTTGTTTGGTTTTTGGTTGTTTGGTTTTGGTGGTGGTTTGGGTTTTGGTTGGTGTGTTTGGTTGGTTTTGGGTTGGGTTTTTTTTTTTTGTTTGGAGAAGGTACGTGATCTTACCTGGTTTCACACTACACTTTTACTTTTCTATATCTTACTTGTTTTGGATAGTAAATTGTACTGTATTAATTGTGCTAAAATAGTTTGGATAAAATTCTTTGTCATAAATATGCAGGCAAGGTTTTACTCCCTGTGAGTTTTAAAATACTGGATCTTTGGCAGGTTTGGTACTCTAATCACCTTCTGTTTTTCAATTTAAGATCAAAGTGTAGATTATATCAAAAGTGTACGATCATTAGGACCTGTATGTGAATCTGTTCATTTGCACTTCAAATCTCTGACCAAGGAGCGATTTGTAATTCAGTATGCATTGTGGTTCCACTGGACTAACTGCACAAAGGTATGGAGATTTCTATTGACAATTTGTATTTGGGCGTATGAACCCTTTGGGGAAGTTTAATTTCAGAACACAGAAGAGATATCAATGTACGAAAATACTTAGAATTTGTAACTGATTGTCATTCTTTATACATAGTTGCTTCTAATTTTCCTGACTTTCTAATTAGGTTTTAAGTAAGAGAACGTGAGGTGCTGGGTCTATTCTAAACTAAGATGGTAGGATTTAGTTTTTCTAATAATCTGTGCTTAGTACCAAGTTTTACCATGTAAAGTTATTGTTGATAATTTTTATAGATGTAAGGCACTAGATACATTGTGACTAAAAATATAAGAGGTGCTCTAGGGCGATTTCTTGCCAGGCATCTACATTTTCATGTTCTTGGTATGGTTTTCTTTCTACATTTATATAGCAACTATCACAGAGGAATATCTAATTTTCTCTATGCTTTTGACTGTTTGATTGTTCCTTCTAGCTGTTTAACACAGCATTCTTCCTCTCCCCTATCATACAGTTATTTCTTGAAGTATTTGATGTTCTACAGTATACACAAACTACGGAAGTTGCTCTTGGATTAATGAAGCTAACATCATGCTTGGAAAGAGCCTTGGGTGATGTAAGTGCCAGCACGAGAAGTCTATCACAGATTTGAGTTTACAAGATGAGAATAAGCTCTTACATTTAATTGCATGTTGAGAAAGCGAGGTGACACTACTATAGTAGTACACTAGTGGCCCGGCTGCGTTTTAAGTTGGACACATGTTTTTTTCTGGATCCAGTTTTGCTAATGGAAACATCTGGGACTCCTTCACCTGTGCTGTTAAAGTTGCTTGTGTGAGTTTGATTTAAAAAGAGCAAAGTTTGCTTAATCAGTGTACGTATGGCAGGTCCTTATTGCTCTTACTTGCTTAAGTGAAACAGGGAGCAGTATACCTTTCACAGAAGATCTGATGGTGTAGTAACTTCTGTGAGACAAGGCAGGAGCATGCAGTATGGATGAAATAGTCAAGTTGTATGTTTGAAATACAGAGAAATATACTGAATTACTTACATTATCTGGTTTGCTTTTGTTTGTTTCTTTGTTTTTTTAATAGGTATATTTATTGATTGGTAAAGATTGTCCTTTCCTTCTAAGAGACTTGCTTGCTTCTGAGCAGCTTGCAGTTGTCTTTGGACAAGCTATAGTAAGTGCATAGTTTTGAAATGAGTAATAAGTGTTGAACTGGTTTTCTTCTTGCCAAATGGCAGATTTCCAAGCACAGCCTTTGCTTTCACTGAAGACGAGTTTACAAATTTTGTAATATATTGGAAAAACTTTAATTTTATGCATGGTACAGTCTGGGAATATATGGGAAAAATAGTAAATATTGTAAATTGGAATATTTTAAAGGCAAGATTATAAGTTCTTACTTGCTTTTCTACATGAAAAAACCCTGTGTGTTTGAAATTTCACATATCTGTCAAGGAGCTGAGCATGCTGCAGAGTTGTCTGCCTCTTTCTGAGTTGCACAGCTTGAAAATACACATCTTGCACTGTTTCTGACAAGCTGTGTTCCCTTTCACCATCACTGTAATAAGATGCTTTATAAGGTTTACGACACTAAATTTTTTCAAAATAGAAGAAATTAGTTTGTTCATCCTCATGTGCAAAAGCATAATAATAAGAATAAAATTATTAAATTTACAGTCTGTGTAAGCAGAGTAGGTGGTCTTTCGCATATAGTTTTGCAAGCGTAAATTCTTTGTTAGGCCAAAATACTGAATGTGAACTGTAGAAGCTTGTATTATTAGCCACTCTATTATTGTTACAAGGATTATTTATTAAATTTTGGTAGCATGTGGAATAGCTCAATTCTTACAGTTAGAAAATAAAAACAAAGTCTCCCTTTTTGATTAATAGTGGTCTGAGGATGCAGCTTTGAACACAAATTCTATATTTTTGTTAATTCGCGTTAAATTATGGTGGATTTGCACTACAGGAAGTAAGACCTAACCTTGATATTATTTGTTTATGTGCAATAACAATTTGGAATGTCTAATAATTAGTTTTGTTCTTCCTGTGTTATATTCTATAGCATGTACAATTAAGCTGAAAGATTATCTCTCAGAGAACACTGGGAATTGCAAATAAAGAGTTGCTGTTACTGTGACAAGCTGTGGCCATTTATCTTGACAGTAGACCTTGTAGTTTCTCAGTAACTTCTGAAATTTTCTGTCAAGGAAAGAGACAGGTAATAAATAATAGATTTCTTCATGCAGTAATCCTTTGTTTTGTTAATCAGATGAATGTACTGAAGGTATTCATTGGATCTCCATATGGTCTGAATCTTCGAAATGTTTTGTGGCATGGGTTTGCATCCCCAGAAGAAATTCCTGCAAAGTAAGTCACCAGAAAGAACCTTATTTTCTTACCAGTCAGACTTGAGAGTGCTTAAGAGGCCATTAATAAAACTTACTGCTTGTACTGAAGGAAAAAAAGAAAAGTCTTAAGGCCTCTGGCAGTTTCCTGACACTTCCTTTGCTGCTGCTGCTTAATTTGGGAAGAGATTTCCGTAGAATACTTCAGCCATTATAAAGTTGGTCAGTTTTAGGTCCAGTGTATTTTTTATTAACAGGAAAAACAAGAAAGCTGAAAGTCTTTGTTTGAAACCTAGTTCATTGTCTGTTGGAGCAGTCAGGCATAACTCAGAATGAAAGGCAGAGGAATGGGAGAGGAGGAGCAACAGCAGCCAGTATAGAATACAGTGATGGTTTTTTCTGAATTCTGCATAGTGTTTTCACACTTGTGAATGCAATTGTATTAACAGCCCCTACTCAAAAGGGATGGGGAGCCTAGGTTTTGGATGGTCTTTAAAAGATAAACTTTATCCTCAACCCAGAAATGTTGATTCTTTATAAGAGATTTAGTTGTATAGGTTTTTCTAATATAATTATGGTATTCTCCCTAGATATTGTGCTATGCTGCTTTTTTTAACTGCAGGATTGGGTCAGTTGTTACAGACGTATCTTCTGCAAAATAAATGCATTTTAGTGCATCGACCTTACGTGAGCTTCGTTAGCTTAGAGGAACTTGATGTATTTCCAGGCAAGTACTGAACCATTAGTGAGTTTTTGTCATACTATATTTGCTATTCTTTCATTGTCCAAAAGTACAGTTGAAAATAATGCATTTTTCACAGTTCTAAGATTGAGTGTTAAAGGTACCTGTACCTATATACACTGGCATTAGATGAATCAGTCCATACAAGTAGGAAACTTTTTAATATGTAGGCAGTTCCACTAACTATTGAATCAAAAAATACTGCATTCTGAAATAATTGTAACAATTTGAAATGTGTAGCGTTTTTGATTATGAGAGTTTTTTTCATGTAGCAGTCATCTAGTTTGCCTTTAGAAAATCTAATTCTTTCCAAAATCAGTGGGTTCCAGCTGCAAGGATCCCAGCAGGAGTGCCCTGCATCTTACTGGGAAGGTAGTGGTGAGACAGAATACAGAATGGTGACACATCTTCAGTATGCTGATACTTTTTTCAGGGAAGACTCTGGTGTCAGATTAAAATCTTCTAATCTCTCTGACTACAGACTTTTTTTGGTTTATTCCAACTATTTTTAAAGCAGTAACAGCATATGAGGAATCTTGATGTCGGTGGTGGTCATGATGTAGTTTGTGCTACATCATCGATTTGCCAGTGCAGTATCTGCTTGCACAACTGAGATAGGGCTTTTGGGGAGCAAATAGATCTGATAACATTCTGATCATCATGTAGTGTAAGTTCTACAGCTGTTGATATGCTTTGAAACAGCACCTACTGTAATAAAGTTGCACTTGCCATTTTAATCTTACTTTCGGATAAGATATTTAAAATGTGAATTCATACGTGTGAGTTTCATTTTATTACATTATACTGAAGTGTGAGGTGTGAATTTGTTATGTTGAATGTCAGCACAGAAGATCGATAAAGTAGGAACAATGTTCTCGTTCAAATGTTCGTACTACTGTACTGATTCTTACTGAATTAAAATGATTAATACATATTGCACTTTTTAAAAGTATTTGAAGTAGGTAGAGAACAACTAACTCAACACAAGCTGCGTCCAGTTGCTGCGTAGTCTTAATCCCAGTAAAAAGCAGCCGTGACTTTTTAACTGGTTTTACTCTTTAATTTTATATTATCGCTAAAAATGCAGTCTTATAAATTCAGTTCCTCATCTGAAATGTGACTACCATTGTACTTGCTTAGTTAAAATGAATTGGATAGCTTTCAAGTCTCCCTTTACAAATGCTGAAAAAATCTTACATTTTCAGTGAAATATTAAGAATTAATTAGTAAACCACAGATTGTATGTAGTTTTTCAGTGTTTGTTTGCTTACTTGCAGATCTTAATCATGAAGCAGTTTCTATAGCTGAAGAGCTAGTAAACCTGTCCAGTTTTGTATTAAAAACAATGATACCATTTTGGGTGGCTGCTTTAACAGCTTTCAAGCAAAGCAGGTAACAGTTTTGGTTGTTGTTTTTTTTTTTTAATAGAATGTCAAAATAATGTATTTGATATTTAAAGAATAATAGCAGCATTTTTAGATTGCAAAGCTTTTTCCTAAATCTGTTGCTTAACAATGTCTAGTTATGCATTGTTGTGGTGGTCTCAGAAAGTTTGCAGACTTTATTTTATGCCAATTGGGATTATAAACTATATTTGAAACCTAAAAAGAACTACAGTAGATGTAGCAAAAACCTGGAGTTTTACAAAACAAGTGGAAACAAATCTTCAGTTGTTAACTTACAAAAAAGTGGAGCATGAGTAAGGAAAACAAAATGTTGTTCTCATCTCTGAGCTGTTTTGAATTTAATGGTCAGCTTCTCTTCGGCGCAGCTTGTCATTTATTGTTTGTTTATAAAGTACATTTGGTCTGGGTTGTTTGGCCTGGGAGTATAAGCCTGAGATGGCTCTAATTTCCATTAGGATTGTATTTTTAAAGGAGGAAAACCTTTTTGGCTATCTCTGTTATTTTTTCAGGTATGCTGACTGTGTGATTCTCTTACTTCCTCAGCTGGAAGCTGGACTTAGATTGCTCTTCACTACAGCTAATAAATGTCAAAATCGATTGCTAACAGCTGAGGTAACATTTTTGTCTAAAGTCAGTTATGGTTTAGTGCTTGAAAATATTTGCAAAATATGTATTCTAGAAGTATAATGTCTAAACATTTACAGATTCTCCCCCAAAATTTTTTCAGTCAGTTGTGGAACATTATTTGCAAATTTCCAGTGGAGTTCATGAATGCCTCTTAAGTTTTTGTAAAAATGGCTGCTAGTAAAAGAGGTCTCAAAAAGCAGTTGAAGGTTGGTGTTCAGAAACAGTAATTTAGGGTGGAAAGTAGATCATGTTATATATATCTTTTAAGAAATTTGGCACAAAATCCAGAAGTTCCTTTTGTCATTAACTTTTTTGCTATTCATGCACTTCTGGTATCTCATGCAAATGAATAAATATAAGCTTGGTATACATGTCTAGTTAATTGTTTTCATTTGATAATCAAATAATATTGTCTTTTATTCTAGTCTTCTGCTCTCTACACCACTTTTGATGAGGTATGTGTGGGTTTTTTGTTTGGTTTTTTTTTTGGTTTTGTTTTTTGATATATATCAATGTCAGAATTTAAGCACATGCATGTTTCCCATTGCTGGAGAACAGAAAGCACTTTCTTATGTTGAATAAGACATTATTTCTAATTTTTTTTCCAAACAGAAGATGAAGGACAGAAACTATGTAAAATTTGGAATTCCCAGAAAATATAAAAAATAATAGAAATTTTAATGAACAGGGTTTAATTTCTTCTAAATACTTTTTATCTTTAATTTCTTCATCTTGCAGAAACAGTCTGTCATTTTTCCTAAATTCATTTATTCAAAATAAATGGAAATAAACACTGCAAGCAGAAATCTTCAGTTTTACAACTGTCTTGATTTATCTTAAATTGTCTGTCAGTAATAATTAGGCAACTTGGTCCTTGTGTGGTGGAAATAATTCCTTAAAATTAGGGAAACTAGTTAACCTGGTGTTTTTTCTTTGAGTGTTTGGCTTTCAGTAATAGACTTCTATTCAAATTACTTTTTTTCTAGATGCTAGCAAAGCATTTGGGTAATGAAGAAGTCAACCAGCTCCCCGCAGTTCTGGAGGAGCCTGCCATGGCAAGTGTTTTAAAAGTTTATGGTTTGTTTTTTTTTGTTGTTTGGTTGGGGTTTTGGTTGGTTTTGTTTCTGGTTTGGTTTTTTTGTTTGTTTGTTTGTGGGGGTTTTTTGGTGGGTTTTTTTTGGTTGGTTGGTTTTGTTGTGTTTTTCTTTTGTGCCCCCCCCCCCTTTTTTTTTTATCCAAGTATAGTTTGCATTGTTTTTTTCTAACTAAATGCTCCTTTCCTATAGACATGATCACATATTTGCCTTTCAGAGGTGTTTTATATACTGAATATATTCTGTTCAGTGTGAATATACATAGAATGGAGTTTTATACACTTGATGTTTCTACAGGAATTTCTTTGGGATTTTTTGAACCACCAGGAGGGTCCACGTGTAAGGGATCGTTTAAGCCATGGAGAGATCAATCTAGAAGCATTTCCCAGAGAAGTAGCTAATCAGATAGTTGCATTTGCAGTTACTCTTCTCTGCAGATTCTCAAATGAGGACATGTTTGCTTTTAAGGTAGGATCATACGTTCAGGAGATTTTTTTTCATTTGCTTTGAATACCAAGTCGATTTTAGAATGTCTTATGACTGAATCTTCCCTGGCAACAGTTTTTCATGGAAATGAGGTATTCCTCCACATAAAGATTATGAAAGTATGTTTTTTTTTCTAGTTTTGTAATGAAGTAAGTACAGGCAGTTTTCCAAAAGATTACCCTTTCTCACTGTACCCTAATTTGTTTACTTAAACACTCCTGATTCTTATGGTTGATCCAAAAGTTTTAGTGATTCCACTTAATTTTATTTGTCAAATTGTATCAATACCTAGCCTGTTCATCTGTTGAATTATCTGAAAGGTTTGTAGAACAGCTGTAGCTGAGCCACGGAGGTATGTAATATTTGAGTTTTTTTTTTTTTCTTAGCGACACTACAAATAATGGTGGCTCACTAATGAAGGTGTGATTTGCATCTATCTACATGCTATGAATTTGTGAACACCTTTTGTCTAGCAGTACATGTTTCTCAACATTAGCAATTATTATATATGTTCACCCCAGTTTCCTCTCAATATTGGGAATTGCTTCTTTCAATATCATACACCAACCTGTGAGATAAATCTTCCATTTATTATTTGCAGCTCTTGTTAGTGTAACAAGATATATTGCAGGCTGCTGCATTAGAGGAGTATTTGGTTGCTTTTCTGTCAGCTGCTGTCAGGTTTCATAGTTCAAGTGTGTCAAAGAAATTAAGCTTTAAACACTCATTATGCTGATTACTGCTTTCAGCCCTCAGACATTTGGAAGTCTTTATTGACTTCAGTACTATAGGTGGCTTGCATAAAATTAAGTATAGATCTAGGTCTGTATATGATTAGGACAGTTTAAAGAAACTGTTGTGTATTGTGTGTGATTTTGTAAATCAGGAACACATGGTCATAAAACCACTGATGAACTGTGCAAGTTGCTACTGCTCTCGATTTCATCCAATTTCCCGACTCAAGAAACAGGTATGTACTTCCAACTGTGAAAGCATTTCAGTCCTTAAAATTGCTGATCCTTACAAATGTTCCAGTTGTTGTCTTCACACTTTGATTGTATCAAAAAGTTAAAATCTTACATATTTTTTTGTGATCTTTTTATCTTTTTGAATTTCTAGTTGCTAAAATGAGATGTAATTAAGCACACTACTGCTGATGTAATTGATGCCGTGTTTGTGCTCTAGATCACTGAATAGTTTTATTCTTATCTGAATGTTTGCTGTTCTGTAGTTTTCTTAATCTCCTTGTGCTTTCTTATGTCAAGAACACTGTGCTTGGTAATGTCGCTGGGCATCTTGGATTATGCTATGACTAAGGTTTTTATTGTATGAAAGCCAGCTGATTCTGTCACTGGAGCAAAATCTGCTCTCCAGTGCAGTGATAGCTCTCTGCCAATCACTCTATGAATTACTGAACTGCTTGAATATGTTCCTCTACTGAATTGAGATTGCAGTAAGCATGCTTTGTGCTTTTAATTTTTGACAGCTTTCTAACTGAATGTTACAAAATTCATAGTTTTATATTAAAAAAAGGGAAGAAACAGTAGTAAATCAGTTTATTCAGATGATGTTTTAGCATGAAAGTGTACATCAAGACATTTTTGACCTAACATGATCCTTAACAATTGATGTCAGCTTACACAGTTATGACTACTGGACAGGTACCTTACTGCCTGTTGCAGTTTTTTCTAAAAATGCCACTAAGGAAAATAAAATATATTGTCCTGTCTGTCAATGGCTATACTTTGCATAACATTTTTCATGATATATTTTTGAGGTACTGGAATGTATGAAGAGCATTCACTTATGGCCTGAATTGCCAACAGTGCCTGAGGAGCATGTTCAAACAATGAAAGGGTACGTATATGCAAAAAAAAAAAAAAAAAAAAAAAAAAAAAAAGAAAAAAAATTCTCAAGGTAATGATGAAGAATGGGATTTGAGATGGTGAAATGTCTCTTCAAATACTTTACTAGGAAGGTAAGAGATACCACAGGGGTTGTGAGAAGACCCCTTTGCTCTTTTTAGTTTAATCTGTGCTATATGCACCAGTACAGATACTATACAGTCGACAGTATGCTAAGTTGAAGGGAATGAGAAGGCATCTGGAATATACAAAGGTGTTAGTGACTCCATATTCTATTTCTGAAAAGATGCTGAAAAGTCTCTTAGGAAGTTAAAGCAAAGCTGAAGTGTTTCGCAGTTTAAAAAAAAAAACATTGTTCCAGATGTAAAACAAAACAATTGCTGATTCTGAAAAGGGCTTGGTAACCTAATCAGTGGAAGACTTTACATGAGGTATTACTCATAAAAAGAATGTAATATTCTCTTGTTATTTGAAAAGGAGGAAGTCAAGAGTAATATCACTGGAGGAAATTATACTTGTTTATAGCTGAGAGAAGAAAATTCAGTGTATCTACCACGTACTCAATATGCTGCAGGATTTTGATGAATGGAGTGTTAAGAGGGCTGAGGGCTTCAAAAGAATGCTGAGAATGAAAAAAGGTTGGATATATTTGGAGAAACAAAATCATGCTCATAAGGTAGAGGGAAAAGAATCATAATATCAGACAGTGGACACTGAATATAACTCTGTCCCCGGAATCTGCATTTTGATCTATGCCATTTGAGAAATAATGAGTACTACACAGTTTTATAATCTCAAATTATTTTTTTCTTTTGTTTTTAAGATTGGAAGGAAATACAGAAGCTCCTACTTTAATTTTTATGATATCTGAAATTCTATCTCAGTTGCAACAATACATACCCCAGAATTGCTGTAGTTCAGATGATCCAATCAATAATATCCTAACAGAGGGGTGAGTTTTACATCCTACTGATTCCTACTGTCAGCTTCTTCACGCATCCCAACACAAGCACTCTCAAACCTGAGTTGCTCATTGACCTGTTTTTAGAACAATGCTCGAAATATTGCATGCACTTTTCTGATGTTGCTGCTGATTTAATCTAAACATTTTAAGAATGCAGCTGAGCATCATCTTCAAAATGAAAATAGTAGATTTGGGACATCGTTGCAGTAGATATTTTACTTGGAAATCTACATGAGAAAAATTACCATTGTTCTTGCAGACAGGGGAAGCAATATGCTTTAAATATTTATATACTGACTGTATTTAGTTGGTTTTACTCTTGTGTGCTAAAACTGTATCGGAAATTGATTTTGATGTGCTTGGTGTCACAGCTGTGTGTGGCATTTAAAATAATGTAGCTACATAATTCTATTCTTACATGCTTTAGTATCAAGATTTTGAAGTAGAAGATATCTTGTTATACTCTTGTCAGACTTGGAGGTATGTTATTTCCAATTATATCTGACTTGGAACAATGATCAAAACACTTTTAGTTGTCATGTTGTCTTAAGAGTCCTGTGACTGAATAAACAGATTGGAACAAAACTCTCCTAATCAGACCTGTTAGTCATGGATAGGATAGTGCAAGGAAGACTTTATCTATTGCTTTACTTAACATAGCATGTGTGCCTTCTGTTTTCTGTCTGCCATTCTGCACTTATTTACGAAAAAGAAGCCCAATTAGTAAAGTATTAAACCATTTGTAGAGTTTTTGCCTTTTATCACTTTTAGTCATTAATGTTTTGCTGTCTCAGAGATAATTTGATCATGAGGGAGATTAAGAGACATTTCTTTAGAAGAAGAGTATTTAAAGTGATGTATGACACATTAGGTTAGCAGGTCGGAATACGACAGCAGAAAGATATTTGAGTGCTTCAACAAAGCATATTCTGGTGTGGTATTGATTAAAACAATAGCTCCACCACCTGCATTTTGCAAAATCTGAAATCTTCTTGTACTTCACAGAAGAAAGACCACACACTAATGAGAGGACTAATTAATGCCATTTGTTTGAATGAGTTTTATTATGGTAGATGTTAATTCATTGTGAATTGAACTATGGTGGGAGGTTTCAACCACAACCCTGCTGCGATTTGATGTGTTCAGTATATCATTCCAACCAGGCAGTTTTGTTTACTGTGGTCGTATTTCTTTGATCTGAAATGGGAAACATATTTATCACCAGCAGTTTTGTATTTATATTCAGTAAAGCAATAGAGAACACAATCTCTATGTATCTATGTATCTATGTATCTGCTAAATAGATACAGATACTTGCGTTTTTTCAGTCGTGAGGTAGCAGTAACCTGTTTCCAGGTTTTCTGAGTTAAAACATGATTAATCAAACCACACCGAATCTGAAATGTATCTCATGCTAAATCCAGCTAACAAAAGATTGACATTAACAATTCCTTCCTGTTTTGGAGGCTGTTGATTGAACTCTGTGATACACGTATTTGCACGCTTTATTCTCCAAGACCTGTTCTGGAAATACTGGTGGTTCTCCGTAAAATAAGCACACAGTGCCATCAAGTGTCTGAACAAGTTATTGCGAGCACCGAGTTGAGATACAGACAGTGGATGAACAAGACTCTACGTTCTCGCCAGAGGCATAACTATGTACGAATGTTGAGCAGGTTGGCTGATGGTTTTTCTTTACTTCATGGTTAGGTTTATGAGAAAGTGGCTGCGTGCTGCTGTTGCTAGCTTTCAGTGCTTTGCCTTAGAAGTTTAACATCAGCAGTGCTTATGTGCTCTTGTTAACCATTTCAGAGTAAAGTGTCAGCACAGACATCTGTTTTGTAGTAATACTGAGATGACAACAAAATCTCAAATTGGAGAATAATTCGTGGGTATTTTTAGCACTGCTAGATTATTTCACTGTAAATTACAAGTTTTCAAATAAAACTATAAATGCTGCAGTGTAATTCTTTAGTTGCTAGGTTTTCCCATTTAAGCATGTAAAAGCCATTCAAATTTTATCTGAATGTAATAGGTTAATCTGCTTTCAAGATTGTGCCTACTTGATTTCTGCTTTTTATCATTATACTTGGGTCAGCATCTTTATAGAAGAGAGATTTTTTAGTATTCCATTAATTTTGTTCCTATTCAGAAGTATTTTTCAGGGATTTATGAATCTACTTTAAAAACTGGGAAAATTGTTATTATTGTATTCTTGGTCAGGTTGTGTTCCTAAAAATGTTAACCATCTTACTTGAGAAACCTAGCTGAAACTGACAACCCATGGTACATATTTGCAAATCAGTTGAATTCCACTTTGTTATCTATGGATTAATGGGTGCTGGTGAGGTTTCTTTTGGAATCTTAACTATATGTGTTACTCTTTTCCTTTTTTTTTTTTTTTTTTTCCCTCATTTTGAGGTGTCATCATTTATAGTCTTTATTTATAGTATTGATATTTGCTCTGCTTCTTGCTGAAGGGTTTTTCATAGTCATCTTCCCCCTTGTCTTCCACAATATCCAGCTATTTAGGATGGATGCAGAAGAATTTATTATAGTAATGATTTCTATTTAGTTTGGGTTTATTTTAAAATATTTTTTCTTATTTCTAGCATTAAATTTTTGTCTCCGATGTTGCGGCTCATCTTAGTATTGATGACTGTGGAACTAGTCAACATTCATTTGGTTTGTAAGAAGAACCCTTCAGATTATCAGCAGTATCTAAAGTGAGTATATAAGTTTACTTTATGAAAGCAGGAAATTTTACACATTCCTTTTTGATCTATAATACAAATTATGTAGAGAAAGAAAATAAAAGGAACAGCATGACTTAGTACATTGTCATCCTTCTTATCATTATAGTCATCATATCTCAGACAATGTTCACTCAAGAACTGAAATTTCTTAACTGAAAATATATGGTCCAGTTATTCCCATTTTAAATTTTTGCTAGACTCTTCTTTAGTATAGATAGGGAACAACCACTCAAAAAAATACTAATATATAAAAGCCATATTTAAAGTTGTTTAGTCCTTGTGTGTTAATTAACAGCTAGCTGGATACCATAGGCGTTGTGAAACATTTGCCTGAGAAAGGAAAGGAAGCCCTTTGGGGAAAATTCTATTACACATTTTATCACTGCATTCTTTCTATGGCAGTGTTTAATTGCAGTTCTGAAAATTATGACTTGGTACTATGGGAATGAGGGAGTGGTTCTCTTCCAGAAGTAGAAGAAATCTTTTATGTATTGACCATCCTGAGGGAGATTTGGAAATTTGGAGACATTAGCCGCTTTCCGTTAGGCATTGAGATATTTTTCTTTATTTTATTTTTCCTTTTAATCCTTTCTTGAGTTTTTCTTCTTTTGTTTTATTTCTTGTAGGTTTTTGAAGTCAGTCTTGCAGTATACTGAGAACTTGGTGACATACACCAGCCCTGAGAAAAACAAGTGGGATGAAACCCTGGAGCTTACAAACAAGACTTTGATAAAAATCAAGAGAATCAGTGACAGAAAGCTAATGTTAATGCAGCTAACTGCATAATAGCTTTAAGGTTATTTGGACATTGTTATATCTTGAAAATTATGGCATCCTCAAGTTTGATGAGTCTAATTCAAAGAGTCGCTGTCCAAGTTTGGATGCAAAATTTACTCCTTTTATTTGAAGGTGACTGTTGAGACTGGAGTTGTTATGATCAAGCTTCTGAACAGACTGTTTGCTAAATCCAGTGAAAAAGATGTACTGAGCTAAATCAGGATGATGCAAGTTCTACTCTAAGTTTGTGTTTTGTAGCTTGGATTTTTTGTTGTTTGATTATTTTTTTTGTAATTTTCTATTGTTATTACTGTATTTTTCCACTGAAAATATTGAAGAAAGGGGTGTGAATAAAAGCTCTGGAAAATTTTAAGTGCAAAAAGTAATTTTTTAATTTAAAATATACTGGGAATTATGTTAGACTCTGATCAATGGGTTAAGAAATGATGAACATTAAGCAGAAAGTAGTGCTCATTGGCAGCTGTGCTTGTTGTTAGTTCAAAACAGAATCGGATCTTGCACTGAGATACAGCTGATAACATAGTAACCAGCTGTTGATATAGTAGGATTTAAAGGAGACAGGGTGGAGTAACTTTTGCACAATACATGTTTCTTTAATTTAATCTGCTCATTCCCAATAAATACCTAGTTAGTTAGTAAGTTAATCTCCTTCGGAATAAATATGAGCACTCGCATGTAGTCACAGTCACAAATGTATTATGGTTCAAAAAGTTACCATCTTGTTGCACACATCATTAATTTGAATAACTTGTTTTTTCAAAATAAATTCTTTCCCTTTCTCATCTCCAAAGAGTAGAATTTCAAAGGAATGCAGCAGTTGCAGAGCAGATTCACAGAAGACCACTGATCTCTATCCATTTGCTTTCTCCTGAGGAGAGTAAAACCAGAGGGTAATGTCTGGAGAATGTTTGGCTCTATAAAGGATCGCAGATTCAAGTTAGTTTTTAATGAGATTCTTTGCAGTGCTTCTTGACTGGAAATTACAGTGAGAGAATTACTAGTTTGGTTTATTTGATGTGGGGGATGGAGACTATCGCTTTCTTTATGTTACTTTTGCAACATATTATGTGTTTGGAATACAATTTTGTCACTTTCCTTGGGGTTTTTTGTTACTGTGGTAATACATGATGTGAAGAAGTGTGAACTAGCTAAGAAAGATAAAAACTAGGAATAGAGAATAATGAATTAAATACAGTGTATGAGCCACAGTCTGAAATTTCGGCTCTTTTTAAAATCTGAGTTGGCAAATCCTAATTACATTTTTGAAAGCTTATTTTGTACCCATTAACTGCTCAGACATGTTAACATCTGCTAAGTGTAGGTTGGTAGGGACATTTACGATGGCACTTGCTTTGATGGTGGTAAATGTTGTAAGGCAAGAAATTTATTTAAGCTTTACGTATTTATTGTGAGAAAGTGATCAAGAAATCTAAACACAGAGTCATGGTTTAAAAGTACATTAACAGCTGACTTGCTTTCTCCTTTTGAAAGCATGTTCATGTACTGAAAAGCACCTTATAGACCATAGATGTATATTTTCAGCAATATAAGTTGTTCTCTATATAAACTTTGATAAAATGATCTTGCATGTTGTTCTCTTCATATGTTTTTACTTAAGATGGAGCACATTGATAGTTTCTCTTTTATTAATAAGTGTCATGGATGGGATTTGCTGCTTTAAATCTGCAGTAAGAAACATGATGGACTTCTGGCAATGTTGTCAATGATGCTTTTCCAGTTTGTTTTCCTACCTCTGAAGCTCTCTGATGGGAGTGCTTCTACCATCTACTGAACAAATCTGGAACAGACTGGGACAATCCAATTTATTCTGACTTAATGTGTCATCTGCCAGTAGTGCTGCATGCAGGGCTTATAGTTTCTCCCTGGTGTTAAAAGATTTGCAGAATAGAGCTGCAGAATAAGCGTATATTCTACAAAGCACATTGAAAAACAAATTGCAAGAGACATGGTAAAGATCATAGGGTTTGTCCTTTATCAGTTATTTGAACTGACTTCTTCAGTTTGAACCATGACAAGTAATCTTTGCCATCTGTTTGGAGGCAATTTGAGTTTTAAGATATTAGAAAGAATCTTGACTGTGAACACTCAGTATTCCTAAGAGCAAAAGAAACTTGGAATAAGCAAAGGCATCCAGTGGGTACACGCATGAGTAATGCTGACAAAACAGATCATGCTCAAATGCAAGTGTTCTGACTTCTTTTTGTCCTAATCAGAATAAATTCTGGAGCTGAGCTGTCCAAAACTGCCTAGTCCTCCAGTAGCCATTCAAGTAGCTGTTCAGTCTTTTTTACCAAAATTCAGTCTTTCCTGCAATTTTCCCTGCCTGTGGCAGAGGGGTTGGAACTAGATGATCTTAAGGTCCTTTTCAACCCAAATCATTCTGTGGTTCTATGATTTTAATTTCAAATGCTTAGAATTGTACCAAAGAATGTTTTCTTACAAGGTGTTCTTTCATCAAAGTGTTACTTGCAGTTGTTTTAGTCATTAGCCTTCCACATAGATGTAGAATCTACAGCATCCTCTGAGGAAGGTTGTTGAAATATTTTGTTTACCTGGATAATGCTGATGAAGGAGTAAAGATTCTTCAGTTGTTTCTTCTGAATTCTGTTAATCAATTTATATGTATGTCCATATGTATTAATTAAAAATAGCTGATATTTGTTCCTTATACTTCGATGATCTTACAAGCTAATCTTAGACATCCCAACTCAAAGAATTTGTGACAGAAGTTTTAAAAATGTGTCATAAAGAAAAATCAGGTATCCATCTTTTTTACTAAATCATTGATATTCCTTTGTCTGTTCTTGAATATCCCAATTAGATAAGAAGAGGAGTGTCTGTAATCACACTAGCTTTTCAGTAGGGAGGTGCAGTTCCTCTGCCTGCCTTACACCTCAAGGGGAGTTTTCATGTGCGAGATTGTATGAAATAATAATAAATAGAATGCTCTTAATTCAAGTTGGAATGGGTATAGTTTTCGAGTAGAGATCCTTTGCTGCTTACATAAGAATGAGTGAAAATTAATGTTATAAGAAATCTACTGAGTCCTTTGTCTCCATCATTATATGAATGGTTTTGTTTATATGCATAAACATTTGAATAAAAGCCAATCTCTGAAATAATTACATTGCAGTTGTGGGAACATCTGTGAGTTTTGGTACCTTCTACAAATCATAAAGATGAACTAGAAGTTTACTGAAATGGACAATGCACAAATACAATGAAACATCAATTATGGTAGGCATCTGGTTTGTCCATGATTCTCTCACTCTCATTCTCTACTTCGTGCTCTCCATGATGATGATAGGAGGAGTTACAAACAGGACCATGTGTTCTTATACAGGTGTAATGCAAGTAGTTAGAAGTACTTGCAACCTTTTTTGAGGTTATCATCGCTATTGCATTATACAGAAACATGTAATAGACCAACAAATTTGATCTGCTTTATCTTTTAATACCTCTATAATCTAGCTCTTTTCAAGCAGCCTGGTAGTCTTTGAAATGAACACATGGTGGCAGTGTTTGGTAATGCAAAAATAGCATCGCATCCTGCCATCTTTCTTACCTCTTAGAATGTGTATGAAGAAATCAAGTTTTCATCTGATTTCATCAGCCTTGTTATATGTGTCTTTAATTGTGGCCACTGCTTCTAGGGCTTTCTCTCCTCATTTGTTTCAGATCCCTTGAAATCGAACACCTATGGGAAAAAGGTTTTACAAATAACATTTTTATAATTGGATAGGAATTCATCACATTCACTGCATTATTTGTTGAGGAGTTTTCAGCTTTTCCAGAAATTCATCAACTGCCCCTTTCCTCATAGAGGAGAGAATGGATTTCATAAATAGGCTTATTTTTATGTGTTACTGTGTATTATAAAACATACGAAGGTATTGATAACTTGCGATTGTCCTTTGCTAATTGCTGTGATGGCATGAAAAAATCTTATCTCAAAAGCAAAATATATCTTTGAACAAAAATAATAATTGTCAAGGGATTTGTTTATTGTGAAAATTGCTCTGAGGTCTCAGCCTTATTGCTGTGTTAATGATTTTTCAGTCTGTTAAAACTGAAATGTGCTATTCATATGCCACCCTATGAAGAAGATATTAGTTGAGCATTGCTTGTTGGGTGGCCTTTGAAAACCTTGTCCACAGTAGCACTTTCAAACCATGCAGAGGGGTTGCAGTTAAAAAAGATTTTCTTTCGCATTAAGTAATTTTTGTACACTGTGAAATCTTGTGTAGGAATGTTGGAACATCCCCAGCAGAGCTTGTTTCTGTCTTATACTACAGTAATGCATCTGGTCCATGTATGGTGTCTCACCTTGTTTTCATAAATTGGTCTGCAGATGCAGAGCAGATTGCTGGCTGGCATAAACTATTCCTTTCCCATCTTCATCAGTGCAGATCCTTTACTCCACTAAGGATCTGCCCCATGCTTGTTTGGGTTTCCCTTGAAGTGGATTGGTTCCTATCTGTGCTGCTTTATCAGGCTTGAGTATTTTCAGGCAACTGGAAGAAAGAGCTGTGTATTTCAGATAAAACTGCTGTGTAGCAAAGCCTAAATAATTTAGTGGCTTACTTCACAGGGAACTGAGGATCATATGTGGGACTTAACAGCTCTTTACCAAATACTCGATGTTTAGATATTTCTGTGTTTCAGAACGAACTTCACCTAGAGTAGAGATCAGTTTTCTTTTTGGGGCTTTTTCAGTGGCAATACTGTAGGTTAAGTCACCTGATTTTTGCTTTTTAAAAATCTTCAAGGATAAATAAAGATCTGTTATTTAAGAAGCCTTTTAAGTCATACAGGTTTTCAGATAGAAATTGACTGAAATGAAAATGCCTGTTGTTTGCCTTCCCTGGGCCCCAGGCAATAGGATGTAAATATGGGTAGTGAATACTGCGTGAGATCAAACTGGCATTTTTTCTGAAGGTGAGAATCCAAGACAATATATACAATTAAAGCCTACCGAAAGGAGTCCATGCCTTCTGGCATTCTCCACTGAATACCTCCTCTGTTCCTCTCCCATGTATATGCATCTCACAGTTTCTCTAAAAAAAAGAAAAAAGAAAAGCATAGTAGAACCAGCCAGTGCCAGTTTGTTTTCCGTGTTTTCTTTTCTGTGTAAGGGATTAGTTGTAGTAACAGAATTCATGTGCCAGAAAGTGGGTGAACATTAACTATTTTGTCATGCACTGATCCTTCCCCCAGCCTTGCAAAATTTGAAATGCAGGAACGGTTATTCATTAACATTTCTTTGTGTCTACAGGAAGTACATTTACTATGTAAACATGTTTTATATAGAACATACAGCTGTTTTGAACGAGCACTCAATGAGACATAAGAGTACAGTGCCTCCACTGCCACTTCAGAAACTCTGAGATACCACAGCATTGTGTTTTGGAAAAGTGAGCACACAAAGACACTGCCCGGAAAAATGAATGCTGGAAGTTTCTTTTAAAGCCAAAAATCTTTCCTTTAATTGGTTTGATTATTTTTTTTTTTGTCTTTGAAATATCTGCACACTGAACTATTGGTATGCAGTCAGTATTTGGAAGTGGGGTGGCTGGGGATGTGTTTCTAAAGTTCTTTTTGCTGATTTTAGTAGAGAGCCCATTAGAGCAGGAAAATTCAAGCACCATCACATAGTCCATTTTTTAATAGACTGTGAAGTATATTGTTATGAGGAGAAAAATGTAAGGTGTGGGGAAAATGTGCCTAGAATAGCTAGAAGAATCATGGGCCTCTTGTCGTGAGAATGTCAGTCTCTAATTTGGGAAAAGCTTTACTGGTAGTGCTACTTCCTTGTCTAATAGGTGGAATTGTGTCTGATACATCTCTCTGCAAGCAATTCCACTAGCTAAACTCCACCTTAAGTGACTTTTCTGGAGTGGAACATTTTCTGATTAAAGGCAAGGAATGTTTTTGCTTCCCAGAAATGACAGTCAAGCAGAATGTCTTGGATGGACTGTTGCCTCTAGGTGACTGAAACCCTTTCAGAGCTGTCAGATGGTGCGTTTACCAAGGTACTTCTCAAACAGGCTGTTCTCTATAGGCTTTCCCATGCGAAGTTTACCATTCCTAAGGATCACAGGACTGAGTAGTATGATGTGCTGTGGAAAGGGGTCATGAACAGCATATCAAGCCCTTGGACAGGTCTCACCTCACAAGGGTGTAGATACTGTGGTATTGAGCTAGCCAGTACTTGAACTGCAGGCTGGTATACTGTGGTTTTGTGTTTGGCCTTTAGCTTAGATAATCCTTGCTCAGAAAAGCCCAAGATGGGAGAAGGGAGATCTTGGCTGTCAAACGAGTCCTACATGCACCTTCTAGGTGTAACTTCTATTAAATGTTAAGAAAGGGGAGGGGTTTTAACTTTTAATTGGGAAAAAATAGTAATACTCTTTAACCAGCAGGACAGTACAATGATAGGAGCAATCACTGTGACAATAATGAGCTCATGAATTTTGGACCAATGGCATCAGTGCAAAAGTAGAAGGTTAATTCTATGCAATTAGTAAAGAAAAAGTAACCTCATAAATAAATAAAAAGCTGCAGTTGACCCTTCAGGATATAATGCACTTGTGTCAACATGGACTCTGCCCAAACATTGTTCTGCCGTGGAAGCAGCTGGATGCCCTGCCCTCTGGTTTATATAGCACCAAAGGGAAGGGGTAGGGGGAAATGAGGTGAGCGAACAGGGAGGGGAAAAAGAGGCAGAAGGAAGATAAAGCAAACCCAGCTCACCTCTTCGACGCCACACTCTGAACTGAAAATGTCCTCTCAGCACGCATTTCTTGATATTCAGTGACCTGCATCAGCAGAGAAAGAGTGTCTACCTCGAAAACACAGGCATTGTTACAAGGAGGCATTTTTTCTGCTTCATTTACAAATATTTTTCATTGGGAGGGTAGGTGGTGATGGAGAAAGTAGGGCAGGGGAGAGGGTAATAGCTATTTCTGTCTCGCCTGTTATATTTGAGGTCTAATTTATCGTATTCCATGTAACACAATGGTTTCATTTTAATGGTGTATTAACACTGAAGTCTGGAATATTTATTTGGTTGAAAAATGCATCCGATACTAAATACATCTCTGGGGAGCTGGCTATGGGATGATTACTGAACTGATGGCCATCAAATTGATAGCATTTCTATGTCCTCCTGAGTCTTCTGCTGTAAAAGTGGGACAGGGTGTTTTCTGGGTAAGAATAATGGTCTCTGCGCTACCCTCAGGGGCAGATGTGGCCCAGCACCTGCGCTCTGGATCCAGGATAGACAGAGCTGCTACACAATTATCTTCTAGTTTGCTGTTAATTTCTATTCAGATTAATCAGTAGTTGCTTGACATGAGGAATCACATTGTGAGCTTTAAAGCTTTACCACGCACCACTGTTGGTTATTTATTTACAGCCTATTATTCATGCTAGAAATACCAGCCAATTTAACCTGATCTGTAATCATCCTTCTTATTTTTTTTTCCCCTTTTTTTGTCCTTTTTATTTTTTTTCGGATGAAGTCTCCCATGTGATTTGCATATGTATAAATCCTGGGGGGCTTATTGCTGGGTTGAGGTTTTTTTGATTGACTATCTGCACCAGGTAACATGAGATAATGCCCAACAGAAATTCTTAACATCCCTTACTTTAAGCCAGGATAATGTACTGGAGCAAGAGAGAAAAGAAAGGGACCTTTCCTGAGCATTACAACTGCATTTTGTTTATTATTTGCACTGTGGCTGTGATTAGATGTCCTAAGTGAGATTATAAATCACCTGAACTGAACTAGATCTCTCAGTTTGTGTGATGTGTGATTTCATCAGTGTGTAATGCTGTGTACAGATCAGGAGTGAGCAAGCATCTCCGCAAATACAGCTACTTGATTCATGGAGTTTAATTTGTCATGGACTGTGTCAAATCTATGCCATGTATATTTTGATTAACATATTTTTTTAACATTCAAGCAAGGTACAGTCCTGTCTGTGGGAAAGACAGGATAGAGGGAGCCTTGCATCCCTGCATCTGCAGCACGATGATCTGTAACTGTGGCTTCTGCAGGCTCATAGCAAACAGGGTGTGAGCATGAGTGCATTGGCCGTGCAGGCTGGTGGGCCTGTGACGGTGGGAGTTCACTTGCCAACACCCTTGCTGGATGGCAGGGATTGCAGCTGTTAGCAATCAAGAGGAAGCTATCGTTTCCTTTTGACTTTTACAAACTGGCCTAATATAAGTTCTATTTATTCAGGTGTTTTTATCCAAATTTTCCAAAGATCCTGATTTTGACCTTTGTATATGTAGTTTCCCCTCCAATTAGTGAAAAGCATTTAGAAATGTCAAGGATGGGACTAGAAGAGGCCTCCTAGGTGCTGTATGCTCTTGTTACAGCCAACCAGATTGCACACTATCTTTTCAGCCATACCAAATGCCAGAAATAATTTGTCTCCTACTCTCCTGTTTACTGTAGCGCTACATAAGAACCTTGTTCAGGTTGCTTAGAAACCCTCTTCTAGTATCCAGGTTTTTTCATGGCCTATTTATATTCATTTGTTCTTGTGCCAGCATTGTCCCTTATTTGGGTAGCTCTTCTGTCTGTTGTTTACGCATCACTTCGATGCATTTATAATAAGGAACCATATAGTTTCTCAGTCTTTATACTTTTAGGCTGAACAAGTCCAGATTTTTTAGTATCCACTCATAAAATAGGTTTGTTACTTCCTGGATATACCCAGTTGCCTTTCCCTGCACCTGTTCTGGTTTCAGTTCCTTATCCATGGGACCAGTCTTGCAGAGGTGGTTGCATTGCCATCTAACATAACA
This sequence comes from Psittacus erithacus, assembly GCA_009867235.2. Classification (NCBI taxonomy): domain Eukaryota; kingdom Metazoa; phylum Chordata; class Aves; order Psittaciformes; family Psittacidae; genus Psittacus; species Psittacus erithacus. Next base: position 4,674 of record WYDI02026832.1, on the reverse strand, counting down.
GCAGAAATACCCACCTGCCTGCCTGCAATGGCTTTACTTCATGTGCTACATACTAGGACCACAGCTGCCTTTGCAGTATCTCTTGTTGATGGGTCCTGGTTGTTTTATGATAATCTAACAAATAAAGATCTTTTTCCTCTTTGTTTTCCTTAAGTAAGTATGCAGAGCTTAGTTTTTTTGTTCTGGAAAAATGCCATGCAGTTCCTTGCTCCTTCCTCTCTCCTTCCTCATTTGAAATACTTGTTAAAAATGCTGCCATTGATCTTACAGCTTCCCATGATGCTTTTTTTTAGGCTCCTACTCAGTCCCTTTCTTAGTTTACAGGTTTTTAGGATGCAGTGGCTTCCTTCCCATTATCCATCCTATCTTTGCTTCCACCTTTTACATTGCCCTTCCCTACAATGCCTGATGGTGAAGCCTTCCTCTAGATTTCAGGTCATGCTAGAACATCTGTGATGTCTTTAACTTCCAAAGAGCCTCATTTTCTGTGGTTTTCATTATATTTGATGCCTGATTTATTTTTTTTTTACTTTACTTTGCTGGGTAAGGTTGAGGTGAGATAAACTGGAGTAATTTCAACCTTGATGGCACACTTTCATCTCTCCTGTGACTTCTTCAAAGCCTAATCCAAATTTCCAGCATTTATGTGATTTTTGCTTGATTTGGTACTCTTCTCAAGGTGATCATTCATCCACATGGGTTTGACGCTGCGCATACAGAGTTATCCCTTTGGTCAGAGGTTTGACATTTCATATAAATTTTGTCTTGAAGATATTTCAGGTTTCCTCGGAAATTCAGGTCAATGAGATTTTCAACTCAGTTCGCTACGCTGACACATCCCACTACATTGATTAAATTCCTAAATTTAATTTACATCACTTTATCCCATTGGACAGAAGTTCAAACAACTTCGTGCTGCTTCTGTAAAAGCCTCAAAAGCATCTTCAATTTTAGCCCAGCCCTCTTCTCGCTGTGAGAATGTAAATGTGAATGAGTAATGGACCTTGTCTGCTGGTGCCCCAAGCCAGGGCAGGTGTTCCCATGTGAGTGAGGATGAGCAGATGCAAGGCTGGGTGATAGCTCAAAGAGGGATTGACGCCTGCCTTTGGCTCCATGCTGCTCCTGCAGCGGCATGTTTGAACGAGAAACAAGAGCATGCTCTGTAATGGTGCGACTGAAGTTTTACAGGGAGAGCAGGTGTGCCTGCTTGAAAGTTAAACTCTTCCCCTGTGTGATGATAAGATAAATGGTCCGAAATCTTGTGATTTAGTTAATGTTTCTGTCTTGAGCTTGCTGTGTACACAACTCCCTGCTGGATAAGCTGCCGAGAACTGTGTGCCTCTGTAAGCACAGAGCTATAATAGTCAGCAATATCATTCTCTCACCTGGTGTCCTTAACTAAACACCCTTTTTAATCATTATATATTGTTAATATGTGTTCCTTATTGTACACAGCAGCTACCTTGTAGCTTGTAGGTACTACCCTTAAAAAAAGGCTAGTACCAACATTAAAAATAAAAGGCTAGTGTCAACGTTAAATAACATCATTGGCTGCGACTGGAGGATCTGGTTTCACTGCTATTTCAGGCTGTCATGTTTCTCTGGAGCAGTATTTAAATTATGTCTGAATTTAGGCAAATGTTTTTTGTTCTGTTGCCTTGAGAATTAGAGTTAATCCATCTTTCTCACCAAGGGAAAATTCCTCCAGAGGCATCTTGCTCTTGTTTCACTGCTTATTGATTATCACTCCCAGTCTGCACGTTACTGGCTGTGGCGTTCCAGCTGCATTTGAATGAGCAAAAGAAAAGCCAGCTGGTGCTCTGTTGTTGGGATTTTTATATCAGCATTTTGGTTTCAAAGACATTTATCTAATCTTATTAACTGGCTTTACCAAGAGGATTTCCTCACAGACTTAACTGTGAGAAAACAAATAGGCAGCGAGGAGGGGGTGATGGAGGAGGGCTTCTGTTACTCTCCACAGAAGCACATTCTTACCTACTGGGAGAAAAAATACATCAGGTTTGCCATTGACTCAAATGCTGGCAAGTCCTGACTAACGCAAAGCTCCTGAATTTCCCTTATGTAAATAGCTTGTAGGTAGGCAAGGCAATGGGCTTTTTCCTTGCACACGAGTGCAGAGAAAAGGCCAGAAGGCACAACCTGCTGCAGAGGAAAAGGTGGGTGGTAAGCAGTGGTCCCATGCCCACACTCAGGAAAGGTGGCCAGAAGGCTAGGGGCTGCATCTGTGTTTTTATCACATTCCTGTGCTCCAGTTCTAGTGGGAGCTCGCTTGTTACATGTGCAGCTTTCTGCAAGTGGCTAAGAGCTGCTTGTGCACTGAGAGTGCAAAAATTGAATGGATATGGAGAAATTAGTTAAAATGGTGCCTACACATTTGGGACAGCTAAGGTTGAGGATAGCAGTCTTGCAGCTTACAGCCCAAATTCCCACTGAGGCACATGCACAGGTCATGGCATTCATAAATTCAGAGTCTTATATGACATAAATTAAAAAAACAGTAACATGAATGTATAAACATGCATGTTATTTTTATAGGTATCCTTAAAAGTAGTTGCTGCTGAAACAAGATTTCTTCTACAAACAAAGAATCTTATCTTTAGATGATCCTTTGTTAACCTGGCAACTCTCAACATCACCAAACGGGGGTTGAATGCTCAGGAATTTTCCTGACAAAGGGCACCCCAGAATCTGGAGTATTATTCAATAATGATTTAAAGAAACTTCCAGCAAGGATGACTGACTGAAGAAAGAAGTCTCAGAAGGAGGAGCAAAGAGAAAGAAAGAGCATGTGAGTGAGAGAGAACTTCATTTTCTCATGAGTAAAGTGAGCAGAATTATACCTGTCCTTATGTTTTGTGAAGGGTGTAGTCAAGGTCCCTGGTGCTGGATATGGACTTGCTTGCTTTCCTTCCTTTCTTCTCTTCTCCTCTCTCCTGCTTTTGCTGTATACAGACTCCATATTTACATGAAAAACTTATGTTGATTCTTAAGGAGTATGTTCAGATTTACATGTGTTAGCAATGAGGGGCTCCTAACTTAAAAGCTCTGTTTGGGGTACCACTGGCAGAGAATAAAGGATGGCTTTTAGTCCTGGGCTGAGTCAGGGGCAGGAAAGATGTCATCTTCTGGGAACAAAAGGGAGGTTCCAGGGAGCCACTGTCATAGAAATTCCACCTAGAGCAAGATCATCAACAGCTACTGGCTCTTCCTGGTTCTGTACAGGTGCTGGGAATTGTCCAAGAGAGGACTGTACTGTCATGTCTGGAGGGAGTTTTGTCATGATGCATTCCCATCCCATGTCCATCACAGCTCTTGCCATCCTTGAGCAAGCACAAGTGTGTGTCCAATTGACCCAGCAGCAGTTAAGGTTAACTGCAGATAAAGCCTGTTTGCTCTTTCACATTTCTGTAGGCTCAGCACCTGTCCTCGTGGGGAGGCTATTGCAAAATAAGTGAGTGTATGTGAGAGGGTGAATTTAAAACAATACTCTGAATCAGCTCCTTAAATAGATGCCTTTACACATGACAAAGAATGCCTTTTGGTCACTCCACTTAACCCATCTCCAGAGCTGCCTGAATGTAGGCACCACTCAGTAGGAAATGGACATGTTCAAGGTGCATTATTTCCCTATGACTCTGAGCTATTTTCCTATCGCAACCAAGTCCTTACATGAGAACATCTTGATTCTGCGAGTCTTGCATTGTGCACACAAAGTGGAGGATTTACATATTGTGTGAACAGATTTGTTTTCTTCTGTAGTCTAATTTAAAACACATTCAATCAAACAGGCGCCCTTTGAAAATCTGGATATGCAGATCAGTGATGGCTTTTAATTTCAAGATCCAAATCATTCTTTCCCAAGTCCCCATATCCTGAGCCCAGGCTGTCAAAAAGACCTTAACTGTACAGGATGAAGAAAGCAGCCAGTGGCCTTCTTTCTCCTGGTAAAATTGCGTTGCTTGTTGTAAGAATAAAGCTTGCATGTACAGTAAGTGAAGCTTTTTTGGGCAGCTTCCAAGGATACGATAGAGACCATACCAAATTTATACTTCACCACTGAGTAAGGAGCACAGTTTCCCACCTGTGAGATATATTTTGTGTTTGAGATTTAATGCCAGTCAGAAGTGAGCCAACATAGCCTCTAACCAGAATTTTCTTATAATGTGATCTCACAGCCCAGTGGCTCCAGGATCTCAGGAAGGGGTCTTGTGTTTGCATTGCAAGCTACAGACTTCCCAGCCAGCCCCTTCCAAAGCTGCATCCTTAGGCGTACTCTGGGGATGCAGATAGACTCAGTGCGACCCTATAGAGGCACAGATGAGCTTTGCACCACATTCTGATATAGTGTTACAAAATACTTAGCAGAACACAAAAGATGAATGTCAGAAGAAATAATAAGGACATCTATATATCTTCGTCCTATTTTTATTTCTCATCCTTCTGAAGAGTCATAAGAGACTGAAGCTGTCTAAATCATTCAGCGTCTTTTTTGAGTTGGTAGTTTTCATAGAATCATAGAATACTTAGGGTTGGAAAGGACCTTAAGATCACCTACTTCCAACACCCCTGCCATGGTCAGGGACACCTCACACTAAACCATGTCACCCAAGGCTCTGTCCAGCCTGGCCTTGAACACCGCCAGGGATGGAGCAT
>WYDI02026828.1:0-47921 GCA_009867235.2 Psittacus erithacus | reverse complement strand
AGAAAGTTGGGGCTGTTCAGCCTGGAGAAGAAAAGGCTGTGTGGAGACCTCATAGCAGCCTTCCAGTATCTGAAGGGAGCCTATAAGGTTGCTGGGGAGGGACTCTTCATTAGGGGCTGTAGTGATAGGACAAGGGGTAGTGAGTTCAAACTTAAACAGAGAAGTTTAGATTGGATATAAGGAAGAATTTCTTTACTGTGAGGGTGGTGAGGCCCTGGAATGGGTTGCCCAAGGAAGTTGTGAATACTCCATCCCTGGCAGTGTTCAGGGCCAGGTTGGACAGAGTGTTGGGTGACATGGTTTAGTGTGAGGTGTCCCTGCCCATGGCAGGGGGGTTGGAACTATATGATCTTAAGGTCCTTTCCAACCCTAGCTATTCTATGATTCTATGGTTCTGACTTGCATAGTCAAGCTGCAGTGCATGTGTTCATGCCCTGGCTCCATGAAAAGAAGTAGCCTAAGGGGCACTTCTTTCCACTGGCTATAGAAAGGATGTCAAGAATGGCATCCTTATTTAGGACCTCATTCAGGTGCACAAAGTCATCAGGATGTATATGGGTCCAAAATGTTTTCAAAAGTAGCTGTTGGACTGGGTACTCTACATTATTCAAATGATAATGATCACCACTTTGATCACCATATGAACGAATTATCATGTCTGCGTGTTGATGTGACTCCATGTCTGGACCAATTTGAGCTTTTCTATCACCAATTTAAACACATCTGGAAGTTTTTATTAGTATACTGGCCATATTATAATGAAAAGTGATACTGCTTTCATGCAGGAGTCATCTCAGGCGTCTTTATGCTGTGTTTTGTTATCCATTTCACTCTTGTTGTTTGTGATAGATGAAAGTCTGGAAAGCAAAGCAAAGTAAGTGTTTGAAAAATAGTCATCTCTTATTCCTCTCTTTAGGTAATTTCTCTCTTCTCATATGATACATATATTTAGTAGCTGTGTTTTGGGGGGCTTTTTGCTGAGTGAATGTTAATATTGCTTAAAGTTGATCCGTAAAAAAGCAGATGGATAGCAGAAAGTTTCACAAACATTATAATATCTATGGTGAAAGGGAACCTTAAAGCCTTAAAGCAATCTGGTATGACATTTCTAGTTTTAGTGTGCTGGTTAATTGTATTTGGGCTTAATTGTTCTGGATATTGCACTATTTCCTCCCACAAATTTAAAAGCAAATGCAAATGTAGGATCAGAAACCTGGTCATCAGTTTATATGAGGAAGATCTACGGGAACTTGATTACAGAGCACACAAGAAAGAAAAAATTCCCACTTTCTTCTGCTGTTCTGTTGTCCTCTGAACCTGAATATTATAGCCACTGAAACATGTCTGGGATCCAAGTAAGATCATATGTGGATGTGTTGAAATTAACCATGTTTGCCTTTGTTTTTGCTAGAATTTTCGGTTGGAATTCAAGGTATTCTGCCCTTAGCTGTGTTGATTCGCTGCCCAGAGATGCCTCTAACTTCCCATGGAAGAAGTTCAGGATGTAGGTGGCTCAGGAAAGCACTTAACTTTAAGTGACATAATTTAGGCTTATGGATACAACACATTCTTGGATCAGTCTGATATTTTGCACAGTTTCTTGGTTGAATGTCTAAGTGAACAAGAGCAGCTTCCTTCCTTATTGCTTGAGGAAGAGCAGCCCTTTGGGGAAGACTTCTAGTTTCACCCCAGGAAAGCAGGAAGGTTTAACCCTTCAATGTTCACCAGGATGACTTGAGAAGCCATTTTCTGTGGTAAAAATGCAAAGCATATGCCTCTTGTTAGTACATATGGGCAGTGATTTAGCAAGGCATTTTTGACATCTTCCAGTGCTGTATGGTGCAGTGACAATGTGCAACCTTGAGCCAATCTGAAGGACGTTTGTCACAATTTCATTACTATATGTGTCTGAGTTAGTGTCTTCATTAAAATTATAAGTCTTTCTAAAAGCTGCTAGTGACAAGTGACCTTATAACGTAACATGGTCCCACTTAGTCTGCGGGAAAGTATTAAATGTCAGGACTTATAATTGTAAGGATTTGATATTTATGAAGGTCAGTTCAAGTGTGAGTAATATAACATAATATTACATTTAAACTTAGATCTGTGTTCATAGGAACCTTTTAAAAACACTCAGCTGCCACTGCTGAAACAGTGCAATGACAGATGATGATTTTTTTCGACTTAACACATATTGTGAATTTGCAGCTCATGTAGGGTTTGTATTAAAAGCTGACACGATACTTTAATTTAAACAGAAGTTAGATTGTTAAAGTTGGTGACTAGCCAGAAGTAGAACAATATTAAAAAATGTCCATTTACTTGACTTTTGCTCTCCTTTGTTTTTGTTGATAAAATACATTAAAAAATTCACCTGAATTTTTAGTCATAATTACCATTCCTCGTTCAAAAATTGGCACACTTTGTCAACATTCTTCTTAACATTGCAAAGCAGTGTATAATAAAGCTTTTTCAATGGTAAAGGGGAAAGAAACACTATTCCACAAATTGTATATCTCTTTAACATTAAATTTATTCAGGTCAATTCCCTATTCAAAATGATGGAAATGAAAGACCTGAAGTAGCATTTCTATTGTGTGTTTCTTGGAAAGACAGTTTCTTGGGGAGATTCTGCTCCATCGGAACCTGATGGCCATGTGCTCACAAGTTATACAGGTACAGACCAAGCACATTTCATATAAAGTTAGTCTTGATGGATGCAGAATGTCTGTAGTTATCATCAGTTATAAAAACTCACTGGATGCCCAAAACCTTTCAGCACCTATCAGGATTATGCTCTGGGTTTGTATCATCTTCTCTCTTTCCATCATAATCAGGGCATCTCATCTCTAATGAGTAAAGCATGGAGAGTGTCCATGGAAGACATAATGAGCACAATTTGATACTTTTAATGTTTCCCATAGTTTATTTTAGCTTTGTGCTGGGATTTTGTAGAAGGAACTTGCCTAGTTATTAATGAATTGTTTGGTCTAATACTTTAGGTGATCATTCACCAATTTGGACCGCTGAGCTATGCAGAACAGAGGGCTGTACCACAAAGGAGCCTGCCTCGCAGCAAATGCCATAAAAAAACCAAAAAAGGTAGGGCCTCCAGTGATTCATGACACAAGTACATTACAAGGTTGGAAGTTCTTTTAGTTGCAGAGAAGTAATAAGAATGGAAAAAAGTTTGGAGCTGGGCCCTTTATGACTGTAGATTTATTGGTAGAGCTGCAGTATGTTATTTGAGGAAGATCAAGTGATATGATTCTGGCTTTTTCAATTCCACAAGTCTCCTGTCAAAGGATGTAGATACCTTGAATGGCATTCATACAGCCAAATATAAGTAGCTGTAATGCAGACAAGTATGAGCAAATTATCAAAATTCTTCATAATTCCTCATATTCCTCTGTCAGTGCAGCAGAACAGAGACTTTTAGGATGTAATTACCAAAACAGACCTCTAAGTGAATCACTTTCTGAAAGAGCCTATTTCTTTTAATAACAAGACAATTTAAGATGAATATTTCAATAAAATTATAATAATCTATAGTCTTTGTCTATACAAGACAGTGAAACTGGCAGGGTCAGAAGTAATGCAGGTGTCTTAGGTAAGTGGTTCTTCATGAATGACTGTTACACTAGCTTCACCTTGTGTAATTACAGGCATTTTACTGATGTGCTGGATTTAGAAATCCAGTTGCCCTACAGATTTCAGTTGTCTTACTCTTTCTGTAATATGCAATCAAAACAGACAGGTGTATTCAAAGGAAGACTCTGGGGCTTAGGTGGGTGGAATGCTGATTGCTGAAGCATCTGCCCCTGCCTGTGAGGTGTCATGTGCTACATGTGCTACAGAATGCTTACAAAACTTTCAAATCTGTCTCTGTCATAGAAAGAGGAACTTGAGTCCAGAGATTCATAAATCCTGAGTCAGAACCACAAAAATAATTACTCAGGATTAGAAATTTTTTATTAGAGTTGTCAAAATACAACTCTAAAGAGATAGAGGATATATGCTTTAGCCCCTACTGAATCCCAATCTTTGTGTGGAAGTTTTTCTCATATGGTCTCCTAAGTTACATGTCTCTTAGCAAAACCAAGCGTGTTCAGTCTATTTCTTCTAACCTTCCTTCAGATTTACCTCTGCTTTGGCTATAGCATCTTCCTCTCCCACGCCTTGAGGGGGATCAGGTAACCATTTCTTTCTCTATGGAATGATGCCGCAAGTAAAAGACAGTGGGATGAAGAAAGAGGTATAGTTTTCACATGCATCACAGCACAGACAGACAGAGAGATGGTTGTCTTGGGTTTCTGCAGGCTTTCCTTCACCTTTCTTTCTACCATCACTACCTGTGAAACAAGATCATCTTCCCAGGAGACAGAAGACTTCAGCACCCCTAAGTAATTCTTGCTGGGAGGCATCAACAAGTGAATAGAGCAGTTCATCAGCAAAGCTTTCTCTTCCTCCCTCTTCATTAGGATTAACATGTGAGAGTTCATTGGTTTTTTGGAATGAATGTTTCCTGTGCTTAATTGTCTATACACTGAAAAAGAAACAGCTCAGAGGAGATCAAAGGTAAGGTGAAAAATAGACATCATGTGGGAAATTTTCCCATGCACATCCTATCTGAGAACAAGACTGAAAGGAAGGGGGATGTATCTGATTTGACTTAAGAAATCCATCTAGCACAAATGGGCTCAGTTTGCAGCAGGACCTGAGGTCTACTACACTTTCTACTAATTATATCATTGAAAAGATAATTATTGTTGCTGTATAGAGGAAGATCCAAGGAGAAAAGAGGAGCCTGAACAACACTGAGGAAGGTGGCTGATGAGAAAGTATTGACTAAGTAGTAATAGTTGGCAAGAAATGAGGTGGGAGCTTGCATGTGGAAAGGGAAAATTTTAAGTGTACAGCGTGGAAGATAAGCAGGACAATACCTATGGCAGAAAAAATGCAAGTTTCTTGGTGCACCCAGGCAGTATAAAGAAAAATTCCCTCATTAAAAACAAACTACTTACAATAAGGGGTGATCAAGTGCATTTCGCATCAGTGCAATCAGACATCAGTTAGGCAATTACTAGTGTAATTGCACATTGGAAGAAAAGTAGACAGAGAGGGTGATTATATCGCTGACAGTTAAAAGTGTGTCCTTTCTTCACAGGAAGGACATACTAACTAACATTCATACTACATACTAGCTAACTTTCATAATGCTAACAAAAAAATAGCATTGCTTGTAAAAATAATGGAGCTGCGTGTATTTCAGAGATGGGAACATCTTGGCACATCTTTAGTATTGGAAGTGCATTTTGTCAGCTGTAAACATATGGAAGAAGTGAAGCTTATGCAGATATCAGGTATGTGGGAGGTTGTGTTGGAATGAATAAGGTGTGGTAGCATGGTGGATCACAAAGTGCATCCACGCTGTCATGTGTGGTTCTGAATAGGTGTAGGGGGTGTTTTGAATGCTATTATCTCCTTGAAAAGCAATTTCACTGTGTTTCAGTGATTACAGTGATAGGAAAGATAGCAATTTTAAGTATAATCTGAATTAGGCTGCTCATATGAGTGTCTGTGTAATGGCAGTTTAGATTGAACCAGCTATTTTACACTAACAGACTGGTGTTATGAGCACAGTTGCTTTTTGGATATTTACTTTTGGTGTTCTATAGGATTAAAATGGGTTATGAAAACATTTGTCAGCCCTGGTCTCCAGCTCCAGCACCATTCACTTTGACTGCAGATGAACGCAATGATGAAGTGAAGGAGTACCTCTGATGTATAGGAAAGAAAGGAAGAATTTCCTTCTGCAAGGACCATGTGTTGTCTTTCATAGGAAAGTGTATGGTTTTATTCCTTTTGATCTTTATACAGTATTTTTTCTGTACTGTTGAACTGCACCAAATGTCTCTTTGAGAGTCAGGCAAACAAACATTAACTTTTTGCCAGCTGGTGTGAAATTAAAAAAAAAAAAAAAAGGATTTTTAAAAATCTATTTCAACTGCTTTTCTGTCAGACAATGATTGTATAATTGAAAGACATCCAGTTGATAAAAAAGAACATATTTTTTATTGGCAGCACAGGAACCTGAGTTCAAAGAATGTATTTGCCAAGAGTGCATAACTCTGTAATGGCCGGCATACTTTTACAAGTGTTCAGTGGTATTACTGACAGAAAGATCGCTTTGGTCCAAGACAGATGTAAAATACTTCATTTAACAAATATTTACTCCACAATCATCTGAAAATGTAGAAAGTACAACCTGACATGTTTGAATATCTAAAGAACCTGTTTATGGGGTATTCTATTATTGTTCCTACATAATAATCCAAAAAATACAGTTTCAGGAGAGGCTGGATGATTTAGGATATTGGTAATAGGATATAAAGCCTTTCGCTTCTTGGTCAGCAGTTCAAATCTGGCTTAGGTTGGTAGTAACTCAAAATGATTGCTGCACTATGTGACTAGGGCTAATCACAGGTTGGTGCTTTCTAGCTTTCGCAGTCTGCCACCATAATGGCTAAATTGGCATGTTGACCAGAGCCTATTGTCACTTTTGCAGACATTAGTGCCACCAAGGAAAAGATCATGAAGGTGGCTGCAAAGGTATAGGACCCCAGCACTTCTTGCATTGAACCATAAAATTGCTTGCCTTTTGCAGTCTCAAGGAACCTGTCAGGAGTTATCTCCTAACTCAGCAGTGATTGAGACAGGAAAAACTTCTGAAGACTGAACGTCACTGAATGTCAGCATGGAAATGTTAAGGAATATGCTTGTCGTTAGGAGCCATCATAGCAGTAGCCACAATGACAGAGAACTGTGTGGCATAATTATTAGCAGGTAATCAGAAGATGACCCAAAGCGTGAGCTTTATCTTAGTTTTTATTTGGTGTTTTGAGTTTGGGAAGCAACAGAACGTTGAGGTTCTAGTCAGAGGTGTAGATTTTAGGCTTGAAAATAAGCATAGTTTCATATTTCAGATGGAAAGAGGGTTGCATCTGTTAATTCCTAGCCTGTCACTGGTCCTTTGTGGCCATGCCTTTTAATGGAAAACCAAAAATGGCTAGCACCCATTTCCTGTCACCAAGGTGAGTTGGCATGGCCTAGCTCATGTCCACACTCTTCAACTCTCTCACTGTCCAGAGCAAGACATCATAATGAAACTACTTACAAGTAACAGTCCCTGACCCATGCCATGCCCATGCCCATGCCCAAAGTGTGCTTGGGAACAGTGTTGGAGAAGTATTAATTAGCTGGTCCAGACCAAAACTGTACCAAAGGACCTGCTGACTGGGTGATGGTGTAAGCAATCACTTTCCCATGCTAGGCACATGCTCAGGCACTATGTAACTTGGTAGTGTAAGGAAAGCTGTGTGACCTTAGCTAGGAGGTTTTGTCTTCTTTCTTTCAGTTAGATATCTCTGAAGTGGGAATAGTGGCATTTACATTTCTTGGGCATTTAGAGTTTTTAGAATAAGATTTGTCAGTGTTTTGAGCCATGCTTCATAAAAGGCAACAATTTTTACCTGTACCTCTAGGCCTGTTATGCAAACAATTGTGTATGAATTGAAGTTTAATATCCATAAGATATTTCTGCCCTAGCTGGTAATTTTTCTGCTTCCATTTCTCATATGCTGATATGTAAACACTGTGCCTAATGAATTCCAGCATGGGTGGGGAAAGGTAAAGGATGAAGGGGGCATACAGCTTCTCACATTGGGGGAGAGAGATCCTTGAATAAGGGCAGGTGTAACGGTGGGGGGATATATTCAGAAATTTTAGTCTAATAGATAAGGTTCTTGTTAATTATTCAGCTAAAAAAAGTTTTGCATCCTCTAAAACAACTCAGGTTTCACAGGACCACAGTTTACATCTACAGTTTTTCTCTTTCAAATACATTTAACACCTGTCCTCTCCTTGATTTAGGCAAGCCTTAGGGAAAGGCAGTTTGCAAGGGCATCTTGACAGCTAGAGTTTGGGGGGTTTTGTGGTGGTCTGCTTTTTTTTTTTTTTAATAAAAAAAGATTTTTGGCTGTTTGTAATTCTTCCTTGATTTCAAGTTCAGGTACTTAGCATCAGAAGGTGGTATCCTGACACCATTGCTTACAGGAATTGCCCAAAATGATTCAGTGTACTTATGCCATTTCAGTTCTAATTTTCCTCCAGGTAAAGTAGATACAGATCTTCATTTTAAATTATATTCTTTCTCCCTGTCAAATGTTGTGCTCTTTAGCAATGACTGATAACTTTGCACTTTAAGAACTTGTTTAGAAATATGCATACCATTATAGGTGGTTACTTAAGTTACTTAAGTTTAAAGAAAGATATTTAAACACAGAGGCCTGGATTCAGGTAACAAGATTAAGGTTCCTGAATTAGGTTCAAAGCCAGTTTGTTCTTTTTCTAATTATTGGGGAAATATACACCACCAGGAGTAACTTGGTCTCCTTCAGCATCTGAATTGCTCTGTAAGACCTGAACTGCTTTCTGCAAATACCTGTCTGTACTGACTGATGAGTGAAGGCAAAAGCAATCCTATTCATGATGGTACTGCCCCAGTATGGCATGAATCCAGTATGGCCACTGCAACCAAAACTTCTGGACAGCTAGTTGCATTTTGGGTGCCTATTTTTGATATCTGGAGAAGCTGACTTTCCTGGCTTTCAGCTGCTTTTGGAGTATCTCAAATTGAGCATTGTAGAAAACTTGGCTTAGGCTTTTACTTAAAGCACTTTCTGATTCCTGAGTCCATTTAAGCAGACAGAGTCAACAGTTGTAGACCACTGCCCATTAAAAGGCATAGTAGTCCTCTGTCCATCATGGAGGTGAGGAGCAAGAAGTGAGGTCACTAAGAAGACCCCTGTCCTGAACATTTCTATATGCTTGTTTTGTTGCATGCCTCTGTCCCATGATGGTGGTCAGAATTACTTCTTACTCTGCAGGAAAAGAAAGCAAAATACTGCAGCAGGCACAGAAAACACTGCACCCTGTGTTGGTCTGTCAAGGGGCTGTTCATTCCCTGGTTCATGTTGGTTGCTTCCTGTGGCATTCTTTACTACCTGAAGTAGCCCCAGAGATTTTCTTGTTTGTTTCATAGAAGTTTTCCATCCTGAAAAAAAAATCCACTCTGGTAGCCAAATGGGTCTCTGAACCCTTTATCCGGCAGTGGGTCAGACCAATGCAGGACAGCAGCCCATTTCTGTGCCATGAAATGGAGAATCATGGTCTGTTTTCTCTCCATGCATGCTCTGTCTTCATTTGCAACATGCAGGCCTGGTCTAGTTTTCAGGCAAAACCTTCCCTGTCTTATACCTGCATAGCCATGTTGATTTGACCATGGTTGATCAATTACAAATGATAATGAAGTTAGATCAAATGATACTGCGTGAATGGAACTGAGAATGATATTTTGATGTTGTGCACGTACTTGAAAGAGAAAAAATAGATTATATCCTTTAAAAATGAAAAACAGACTTGGAAAGTTGGTCTATAGATTTTTTTTAAGTGCAGTTCTACTGACAAAGCTTATAAAAACATTCCAAAGTAATGTAGTGTGATGACCCTTGCTCATAATCACAGAAAATCTCTCCAAGTTTTTTATTTTTTAATAAGCCTATCATTAATCTTCAATGAAAATAATACAGATTTTATGAAGAAAGCTCACCAAAGTTCCTGGAAAACTTACAAGACATTTAACAGCTGAACAGTGTATCTCACAAATGGACTTTAAAGGTGCTCTTTCAAACTGAAGCCTTTATTTGATCTGGTTTTACAGTCAGCAATTGCTTTGGTTTGAAACCTCACCCATCCTTTCCAACTAATAACCAAAAGAATCCTGAAATATAGCACTCGTTGGAGGTACAGCATGACAGCCCCCAAACCAATTAGCACTACTCTTAGACTCCTGAGGCTGGATTTATTATCTGTTCCAAGATATCCTACTTTACCAGAACTGTATGCTTTGAATAAACTACAGGATTAACAGTATTTATGTACACATAGTGAATATGTAGATGAAGTCATGGATTTTATTTTAGATTTTATTTTATTTTTTTGGTGGGTTGGTTGGGGGTTGGTTTTGTTGGGAGTTTTTTGTAATGTTGAGCATTACTCAGATGTTTTCTTCAATAACTTTCATCTGGATTTCCTTTCTGATAAAACTCTGGTTGTTTGCAGATCCACCCGTCAGTTTTATGAGGATGTCTTTGAGACACCACATTTATAAAACAAACTGGAAGGAAAAGCAGCTGTACTTACAAACAAACATCACAGGCACAATTAATCTGCTTAAAGGGTTTATGAGGGGAAGCATAAAATATCAAATAAAGGGTAATGGGAAATATTTTAAAAATGCTGAATCTGGTTATGATCCACAGAGCAGAGCAGCCAGTGCACGTTCAGGAAACAGAATGTAGCTAGTAACTCATTTGGTTGGAAGCCACCATCCCTTTACCTCCCAACCTGAGCTGTAGGGCTGTTTCATGTTTCCAAACCAGATACAGTTCTAGATATATATACTCCATTTACTTTGTAGATTACAATTTAAAGGATATTCCTTTTTTAAAAGTGAAGATGGTAATAAAATCCTAAAAGGCCAATTTTGTTTTCCGTTGTTCAACTTAAACCTGGTATGATCCCATTCTTCTTGAAATTTATGTCTCTGCTTAGAGAAGAGAAAAACACACGCATACACATGTTCTTTCATGCTTTCTCTTGCTTTTGCTCATGTACATACACACACACCTCCCGCCGCAACAATAAGCATAGCAGAAACAGGCATTGAATCATGCAAGTGTATGAGTATTTTGGATACTTTTTACGAATCTCAAAATGCATTTTAAGGTTTAAGAAGGAAAGATTTTTCTATACCTAACAAGCATTATCTTCAGTTCCAAATCCCCATTTTAGAATCTGAATTGGTTAGATAATGCATTTGTGATTTTCTTATGTTAAACTTCAATGAAAGTTTCAGCATGTACCAAAATATTTTGGTATATAAAATATCCTGAGGTTTAATATATGAGCTTGCATCTGCTCATGTCACATATAGTGGTTCTTTGTCTCCTTTCTCACTGTTCATGAAGTCATAGAAGTACCAAAAACATTCTGGTAGTCTGATCTGCTGCTTGTTGTAATTTTACCATATATTTTTTTAAATCACTCTTTTTAATCTGATAGCATATGTGTTAGTGGGTAGATATTGGTGTTCATCTGATACAAATTCCCATTTGCCCTAGAAAAGAGGTGTTGTTCAATATACAGCAAATATATAATCAGACTGGTTCTTTTTAAAAAAAACCCCTCTTGCCTCTTCTCATGGGAACACAGGGCAAGGAGGTTCTTTTTTTTATCATAAAGATCACTTGGCTCTGGGTGTTCACAGTCTTTTTGTCAACAGATATCAACTTGGGATACTTCCTAAAAGTTGGTGGAATGTCATGTACTGTCTCAAAGGCAGCTGTGCATTAGATCTTTCTTGTTTGAGCAATGTAAGTATGGAGGAGTTTGGCACACGGACAGTTCCAATTTATACTTTGGTTTCAAAGGTTGGTTTAATTAGTGGTTTTGACAGGACCTGTCTGTGTCTGATTCTGATCTCACTAAAACTGATGCAGTTGTGAAAATGCAGTGAGATCCTGCCCTCTTGCAAAGCAGTTCCTTGCCGCTTATTTTTAGAAAAATTAAAATGTATTTTAAAAAAAAAAGTCTAGCCCGGAAAACAAATCAACTTTAAAGAAAATAAAATAAAAATCCATGCAAAAGAGCATCAGTCCAAGACGATGGAGGCATGCTGCCTGTTTGTACACATAAGGAACGTTGGTATCTTGGGATAAGCACACTCCTTGTCATGTATTGTGCTTTATATGGACTCAGAACTGTAATCACAATGCACATAAACATTTTTTATTTTCTTCACCTGCTCATGTGGCACACACCTGGGGCTTGCTGGCTGCACACTTGGCTTCGAAGAGAGAAGCACAGACACTGCCAGGCAGGAAAGCCAGCCCAGTTCCCTTCACGTAAGTTAAACCAAGTTAATCCCCCAGTGGTTTTATAGAGTGGTTAAGGACAGGGCTGAAAAACTTCAGCTTGCACTGAACATTCAAAAAGGGTGTGGAAAGTAAACTTCTAGATACTCAAACAGGACTGTCAGTGTCTTGGTTAGACTTTTAAAGCAGAAGACCCTCTCCTTTGCCTGTCCGCTCCAAAATTTACCCCAGTGACTCCTGAGTTTTCTGCAACATAAGCTGCATCAGTGCAAACTGCCTTGCCAGCAGTGGCAATGAGGAGACCTTTAGAAGTTACCTCGATGGCACAGTGCTCTGTTGTTGCTCTATTAACATAAGAATTTAGACTGAAACCTTTGTTGCTGCTTAGTGCTTCCTGGAGTAAAGGAAGTGTCAGCTGTATATTGCTCAGAGCTGGCTGAAACTTTTATAGAGGAACTGAACTTTTCATTGATTCAAGTTCATGGGCATTACATAAAAATGCAAGGCTTCCTGCTAGTTTTTTGGTTTGTTTTTTTTTTTGCATTAGTAAACATTTTTTTAAAATGCTTTTCAGTGTCTGGATGTCAATCTCCTAGGCCTGAAAGCTGCAGGAGAATGGAAACAGTGAGAGGAGAAGCTGTTGGAAGGAGACTTTTGATGAGCAAAAATTGAAACCTCAATGCTAAGGCATCTTCTTGGCCATGAAGAAATTGCCATCCTTACAGATCCTCCTTACATGCCATCCTTACATCCTCCAACAAACAGCTATGTGTATACATCGGAATTAGGGGACTGAACACTGACTCCTGCTCAGAAGAAAGAGGTGTGTAAGAAGGGCGTCTTAGATGATCTTGTTGGTCCTGTGGCCAGCCTTGTTTGGGCCATTTAGGGTAAGGGGAGTCAGAGATCTGTCCCTGGCCACCCCAGCTTACTCATCACTCACTCATGTGAACAGATCTCTCCTTTTGCCATAGTGGGAGCTGCTTTGTCTGAGAAATGCCTTTCTTTATTACTGCAGGTGCAAATCATTGTGGCCATAACTGAGTTTGAAGCAGGAGAATTTTGTTGGTTTATTCTAAGAAGACAGTTTGTGCTTGGAGTTAAGGCTGATTTTCATTACTGGCAGGAATAAACAAATTGAGCACACTTGGATTTGATTTATGGGTGTGATCTTTGAAAGTGAAACTCTGCAGTGATGTTTACAATGTAAATAACAGCGCTAGAAACACCACTCTGGAAAAGTCTATGTACCTCTGGCTTCCTGCTCCTGCTATGTACACCAGTTATCCAGAGGATGGAAGCCTACTTGTATTTTTAAACAAACTAATTCATAACTATACACATGATCAGCGTGTTTTCAGGTGCAATTTTTTAGGAATAGCATTCATATTTTGGTAATCCCTGCAAGGCTGGCTGGGGCAAGATTCTTCCCACACTCAGTGTGTGGCATTCTGCTGCAGAAAAATCAAGGGTGTTTCCAGTTAAAATTTGGCCTTCACATCAAGTCCGTCCTTTGGCAGAAGAGTTTGTATTATGTCATGAAGTCCAATAATCCTATAAATGTACATCCTTGAGGTATGGAGCTTTTTTAAAAGCAGGAATATTTAACATGTTATCAATGTTTATCCAGCTGGTCAGAAAACGAAAAGAGAGAGTGAGAGAGAATGCAAGTATATGTATGCCTTTAATAGATTGTTGAAACAAGCAGCAGAATGATTCAACTGTCTTGAGCCAATCCCACAATGTTTTAAAAGCAATGTTGATTGCGAAGCATGGAGTTCAAGCTGTGGAATTCATCTCTGCTTTCTGCTCTTTCCACTCATTCCAACTGTCACACACCAACTTCAGTGCCTTCAGACAGAGTTTATGATGGTAGAAAAGGAGTGACTGGACTTGTTTTAGAGATAGAAACTCTCTGAATAATTTAGGACCTTCCTGAGAATTTGGATTTCATACTTCATAGGCGTTCAGATCCCTGCTTTTTGATTATTGCCCATTCTTATTTATCAACATTTTTGCTACTAGCCACTGTCAGAGAAAAGATTCTGGACTAGATGGACCTTTGGTCTGACCTTTTACATCTGTTCTTAGGGCAAGTGGTACATTGCGCAGGAGGTGGGTGACACAACTTTACAGATTGTTGGGTAGGTCCAGACTGGAGTTAAAGATGCTCCCTTTTCCCCCCTTTAAAGCTGAAGATGTTCTTCACTTTGGCCACCACGTAGATGTCTCTTTCCTTCAGGGACACTCCTGCTAGCTGTTCTCTGATGAAAGATAAGGACTAATACAGTCTTTGCCTCACTGAAACACATTTTTCTGCTTCAGCCAATAAAATACTGATTTGTCGATCTTTGAACATTCCATCTGGTTTATTTATTGTTGTATTTATTTGCTCTTTCCGGCACAAGCGCAAAAGTTGCTTATTCGTGGGATATAGATTTTCATTTATACTTTGAGGTTTTCATGACTTAGATTAATCAAACTGTGTTACTGTTTCTGGATTTATATACCTGGGAAAATTAGGAAAAAGGATTCTTGAGATGCTCCACAGATTCTCTGGCTATATTAGCAAACCAAACAGATCCAGGAGTAAAGCACTGGTGTGCAGTTATCCCCATTGTTAAATTGTTCACACAGTCCTGGGCTAGGTGATGTTTCCCCGCATAGTTGTACCCTGCTATCATGTTCATTCTTCACCTGACTTTAATAGTTAATGCTTTCTCAGAAGTCAATTTTTTATTATTTCTTTGTTCTTCTCTGAACAGCCTTGCTGAAAAGAAAAAGAATATCTGTGTGTTAACTTAGTGATTATTCTCTTCCATCTGGCATTTGTGTTACCACATCAGGGTACTGCATTCATTTCTAGGCTCCCCATTGCACGAAAGACATGGACGTACTGGAGCAAGTCCAGTGAAGGGGAACCCAGGCCTTTCTGCTGCCTAACAGGATGGTTTAGAGAAGGCAAGGCCAGACACTTCTCAGAGGTGCTCAGTGATTAGTTCTGAAGCAAAAACCATAAGAAATTCCAACTACATATTAGGAAACAGTTTTTCACCATGAGGGTGGTCAAACATGGGAACAAGTTGTCCAGAGAATCTCTGGAACCTCCACCCTTTACTATACTCAAGGCTTGACTGGAAAAGAGACTTAGCAGCCTGATTTAAATTAACCCTAGTTTGAGTAGGGGGTTAGATTAGGGATCTCCAGAGGTTCTTTATAACCTAAGTTATTTTATGAATCTGTGATTATAGCCAGAAGATAAATCTAATGGAAACATCTTCTCCCTCAAAAATTATTAATACTTCAGGTTTCTAAGTGCAGAAAGGTATATGTTTTGTTAATTATCTGAACTTTTCCCCTTTACTTGCGAGAGATATATCTGCATTTGTGTAATTCCACTCTTTGTGTATAAAATACTAATGATTCATACTAAGAAGAGACAATTCCTGAGAGTCTTATTTTGAGTTTGTGTGCTCTATTCTTCAGTGTAAAATACTAATTATGATGAGGAGTATAATGCTCATTGCTAAAATATTTTAGACATGACTACTATTTTTTGATGCCACATTTAATTTAACGTAATTAATTTAATTTTTAAAAAAATCTAGAGTTTCTTGTACCTTCAGTCAGCTGTAACTCAGTTACAGATGTAACAACTGTATTTGCTGCTTTTGTTGCAGTTAAAAGCAGCAAATACATCATCATGTCCACAAAACAGAAAATGAGTTTTTCAAATTAGATGTGCAAAAGCAGACCCTTTTAAAATCTGAGATTAGTTCTGAAAAGCTGATGAGCACAAGTAAGTGAAATCCGGTGATCAGAGTAAGTGCAGAATACTAATCAACTTGCAATCAGTTTAAATGAATGCTAATAAAATTGGTGTCAGTTGTTTAGACTGCTAGATGAACAGCATCCTTCCTACTCAGATATTCAGTGTGATGCAGATAGATACTCAAATTACAAGATTAACCATAAAAATACTGTGATGAAAAATAGTAAAGGATGTGATTTATAATGTTAATCCACTGAGCCTGTCTGGTATGAACTAAATGTTCCCTGAAACTTGAGCACAATCGTTCTTATTTGACTATTTATGGAGTCAATAAAATTAAGGAACTGTGTCTTCTCTCCAGCCAGCTGACCTGAGGAGTGTATGTTAGATCTCAGAAAGGGGAGTGATGGCCATAAAAGTAGTGTTTTGCAGAAGAAAGAGGAGAAATTTAGAATCTGCTTTGGTTCTTAAACTTGAAAAAAAGAAATCAGTAAAAGAGAACTCCTCTTTGGATTATAACTTTGAATATATTTTCTGTTTCCTCAGTCTCTTTGCAGTCTTCCCCTTTTCCCAAGCAAATATAAAAACAGAATGAGGAAAGGAATTCACTGAAATTCACTTATTTTAATTTAACTATTCATAGCTATTGCATGACAGATAATTTACGTATTCTCTAACAACTGGATGAAATGCGTGTTCCTGTTTGCCTAGCAATGCATGTGCTCCTCACACACGTGTTTGCATATGCACTTGTATTGTGAGAAGTGTCAGGGAGGCCTCCAAGGAAAATGCAAAAAGCTGCAATCCAACAAAGTTGGAAGAACAATACTTACTCTGAAATGGCTTGATTTGATGTTATGAAAATGCTAGAATATAATACAAACTATTTTCATGCCGATGTCCTGACCCTTGTGAAAAGTGGTGCTCATTTCCCAGACTTTCTCTGGAGTAATCTGCAGTAATTTATGGCCACTGTGAATAGCCACATCTCCTTTGTGTAGTACACATTTTGTTTGAAATATTAATCAGTTCCATGAAAGGAACTGCATTTTTGAACATTTCCCACTGATAGATGGCAGAATACACAGTCATTACTCTTTTCTGTGGTTTTCCTAAAGGGCTGTTTCCCCCACGTTTTTACATCAGGAGGATGGAAAGCTTTTTCAATACCTGCTACAGTAGCTCTAACATGAGAAGTCAGAAGACCATCTGCTTGCTGGTCCTGCCTCATGTTACCATGTTTACATCAACTTCTCCTAAAAACCACTGACTGTTCCTTAGTAAAAATATTCTTCACTTATGGCGAAGGATTTAACTAAGAAGAGAGATGTGATTTTGTTGGATGAATTTATACATTTTAATGGAATTATATATGTCAAACCTAGCAAAGCCAGTACTATTCTTTATTACATAGAGGACGTCAGTTGTTAAGAAAGCTGCAGTCATGAAGAACCACTGGGATATTTACTTTCATTCTAAACAATCACCATATGTCAAACTGAAACTTCAGTGCTAATTGCTTTTTCTAGCACTGAACTATCAAATGTATATTGAAGCAGTGTCAAAGTACACTATGTTTTAATCCAGTTTTTTTAGATATTCTACGTGTGTAGTGTTTAATGTTCAGCACCGTTTTTACTTACCTGAAAATTTATGATGTTACATGGGATTTTGTGTTAGCAGTGATACAGCAATATACTAAAATAAATATGCTAAACAAAGAGAGACCAAAATAATTTTGTGGTATGATCCCAGAAAATGTGTTAACATACAGTGGTTTTCTAAGAACAATTTGCCTTCTCTGGAATCTGGGAAGGCAGTGGTCTCTATAGTGCATATTGTTATCACGCTTCATTGACAACAATCTGCATATTATTATGTGTGATTAAGTTGACCGCTATGTAAATGAGGTGGAATCATTTAAGTCACATTTTGAGGATGTTCATCAGAGCTGTTATATGTATGCTGTAGGCTGGATTGATTCCTCCTAATTTTGGCCACTTCTATGAAGTCAACTATATTAATGTCTCAAAGGTATTGCAAAATAGTTGTTTAACAATGTTTAGAACCCTACCTATCGCTGCATACATTTACATCAATGGAAGCATCAGTTTATACAGAGTGAAGTTAGGAATATGTGTTTCCAACTATAAGCCCTAAAATTATGTATGAGATAACATCTAAAATTTTGGTAGACAAATGTGGAAGCAAAAAGGTAAGATTTTCTCTTTTTTGCAGTGCTAGCCAGATTCTGGTAAATATTAGAAAGCACACAGCAAAGATTTGCATTCTTGATATGTAATGAATGGACAACTACTACTTGTAAATACTTAGTGCTTTATCATTGTAAGGATTCTTGGATTAGCTGGCATATTGTCATTCCAATGGTTGTAGAAAATGTTTAGTAAATAATGCACATTATTGTGGTCTCAGAGATCACAATCCTGAGTGCAGTGATATTTAATTTTACACAGTCAGTGTTGAGGAAAGTGCATGTCACTTCAGAACAAACCAGAAAATTGCTGTAAAAACCAGCCCCCAAGACAGCTTGTGATGCACATAGCCTGGACAAAAGTTCTCTTGTCTTAAATTTTCCCCAAATTTAAATGATCTGTTCTTGGCCATTTCTCTGCTTTAAAGTTATTTTTGAAAAAACCTAAATTCCTTTCTTTGGCTGAAGTGTCTCTAAGAGGCTTCCCCCATTTGACTCCCTGATGTTGTGTTCCAGAATTGCCAATCACTTAACACATATGGACCCCAGAATATTAGCTTTGGCAAGATCCCCAGGCTCTTTGCTAAATAAGAATTCACACTTCCCAAGCCAAGTGTAAGTGGAAGGCTCCCACAACATTGGTGAATCCAGAAAGATTCTCATAGGCCATTTGCATCCAGACAACTGAAGAGCTTAAAGCTGTTGATTGGCAATACCACTTAACGGTCCATTCTTGTGGTAAGAAGCAAGTTATTAAATTTTCCTTTTGAAGGCGTACTGCTTGAAGGTGCCAGAAAATTAGGACTTTTCTTAGCCAGTGTTAATAACATGCAGTTTAAGCTGGAGAATTTCAATCTATTCAATTTCATTTTATTTTGTATGGATGAAAACCTACTCCTTAGCAACAACTTAAGCATGGTAAAAATAAAAGTTCTATGGAACTTTTTTTGTCTGTGACTTCCCTACCTGCTTATCCAGTAAAAACATGCATTCATCGGTCCATCTTAATGCTTGGAGCTGGAATCAGTGGGAAGAAAATCACAAGTAGAGGAAAATTGTACTCCCATATTGCTTTAACAAACCAACCTTTTTCCAGCTACACTGGTATCTTGCCTACTAACCCTTGACTCAGAGGCAAGTATTAGAAGTAATTCTGTCACTCGGCTTTACAACTTAGCAAACGCACAGTGTATGATTAAAAAACTCTGATCATTAATTCATGTTCATCCAAGGAGGAAAAACTGCACTGAAGTGCTGTGATGTGAGAGTTACAACTGCAGAGGAAGAGGGAAGTTTGTCTCTGGGGTTTCACAGACACATGGTGCACCCTTGCATTCCATTCCCCTGTGGAAGGTTGATTTTACTTCCAGGACTTGGATACTAAGGTTTATTCAGGGGAGATGTAAATTGCTTGTCTTCTCCTTTACTGGTGATAAAAAGACTCTTGTGGGTCTTTTTAATAGGATGCTGGGATTTATGCACACATTCCATCTTATAGATTCTGTTTGTATGTATTATATGTGTGAATATCCATACAGCTGTCTTTGTAAGTTCAGAAACACCAGACCGGGGTATGGCCTGATACTGCATCAGACAGTGATCTAGGGCTTGATTTACTTTCATACTGAAATAGACTGAATCCCCATCAGTGTTCCAAAAGATAGTCTTCCTTTTCATGGGGAATAGTATGCTGGTGTACCACAGAAAGAAAGGGAAACTGAGAAAAGTTTACCACTGAATTTTGCTTTTTTTCAACTCATCTTCCACAAGCCAGGAAATAAGAACTAATTGAAAAATGCAGCTGAAAATAATGCCTTTTAAATGGTTTTGAAACTAGAGCAAGCATAGGAGCAGGAGAGGTAAAACTCCTCCAACAGATTCTTGCAAGATTTAGTTTTAGTTAAAATGTGTCCTGGTACATACTCTTTATAAATCCATCCATAGTTCAACCATAGTTTATCTTTTATTATAATGATATTTTAGAACTGCAGTAAAAAAGTGACAGTGCAGATTTATTCCAGCTTCTTTTAACCTAACTCAGCTATGAATATAGTTTACAAATGGCAACATACACCCTAATCTGGGCTGTGTGACTATGCTTCTTTTCACTATTCCCTTAAGGAAATAGATGGGAAAAATCAGCTGTAAGTATAAAATGTAGTCAAGTGCTTCTCCTTAATCAAGATGACATGCATAATGAGAATGACAACAAACAACAAGAAACCACAAACAGCTAAGAGGACTACTGATGGTATTGGAAAACGTAAAACCATTATTAGTAGCTATATGTTCACATACATGAGTAGGGAATAGAATAAAAGAATAATAATAGATTCTACAGCATTGTTTTGATTTCTGTACACACAGCACAGCTACAGGGTTCTTTCCTTTTCTATGTGTGAATGCATTTGTTATCTCTTAGCCAAGTTTCCAAAAATATGAAGGAATAGAACTAGCTGAATTGCTACAGAGAAACAAGAGCTTATCTGAAAATTATGTCTGCTGGAAAAAACCCAGCATGCACAGGTCACTTGCAAGTTATAACCTAAGGCTGGTATCATCTCATAGCCCTGCAATTGCTCGTATGAAATGCATTGATGGTCTCAGTCCAATTCCTAGCAGACAGGTGTCCACATTACTGGCATCACCAGGTGGAGATGACTGCATTTTTCCCATTAAATAGGTGATTATAGCTAACACAGTGTAAAACATTAATATAAAGTACTTACAGTTCCCACAGCAGATGTTACAGAATCTTGGAATCCTACTCACTGAAGAAAATTGTGCCCAGATGCTTGTACTTAAACTTTATGGTCCGAACTCTGCCCTCAGATGTACACGTAACTCCCAGGGATTTCATGGGGGGAGTAATGTTCATGTATATCAAGGCCATGCATAGCTCTTTTCACAGAGCCGCATTGATGTTTGGGCATTTTGTGCGATGTACGGTCAAAAACCAGCATGCATGGTTGTGGATGATGAGGATGTTAATGTTACAGTAACTCACAAGAGCCCATCTAACATCAGATCCAAAAAGTACCAAGCATTTCTCAACATAAATCAAAAGCCAGATGTAGAGATAAGTACACAAAGAAAAGGATGCAGGGAGGAAGGAAAGGAGGCAGGCAAGTAGGAAACAGAGAGTAAAATGTGTGGCACAAGATCACAGAGTAGTTCAGTGGCAAAACCATTATGATACTATCCTCTGATTTAGATCACTGATCATTTTTGTAGCTATTCAAATATCCTTCAAGACCAGGATGGAGCGCACTAGGAGCAGTTGCTTACTCCATGCTTTTCTATTGTGATGCTCTCTTTCTAGAAACAAGCAGAAATATTTTATCCAACATGAGTTTAATAAAAATCACTGTGTTTTATTGAATTCAGATTTCTGATCAGTCCCTTAAGTCCCTGAAGGAGAAGGCCGCTCTAGCCACACAGCAGCTATCCTCACTCTATCTAGGTATGGAGAGAAGTACTTTGGAAAGACAGGAAATAGCAAATGTGGAGCAAGAAATAAGGCCTAAAGAACCACGGGGAAATGAAACAAAGAAAGGCAGAGGATTGCAGGTGCAGATGTTTAGATATAGGTACATAGCCTGTCATTCTGTATCTTTGCATCATGTACAGTGCTAACCTGTCCTTCTGCAAGATGAGGAACAAGCTGGTATTTAATGAGAGCCACATTGTGTTATGAACAGCTTAACAGTGGAAATGTAGGTAGGAATTCTGCTCACGTGAAAGAGAGCCTGATGAGATTGTCCAATAGGATCTCAGGTGCAGTGCGGCAATGCCTGAGTTTCACAACTCGTGCATGTAATTGTTGGCCCTACCAAAACTTGATTTATTTCACATGCTAACATTGTGCTCTGCTAGAAGGAAAGCCTGTTCCCTTTGCTCAGGTTGTTGCAATGTTTGCAGGTAAAACCTTCCTGAGGAAGAATGAAGTCAGGCTTCCCTGCAGGTCAGCTGGGATGTTTGCTGGGGGACATACTGCCATATATAATGGGGCAGGCAAGCCTATATGTTTAGGACACCATGGTGACTACAAAAAGGAGCAGGGTACAAATACACAGGGAAGTTTAAGAAAGAAGGAGCATTTCCCAAAGAAGGGGTAGGATTTATTCAAACCAGGCAAATGCTAAACTGTCAGTGAGCAAGATAGGAGAAAAGAAATTGTCACATTAGGTTAAAAGGGGTTTAAGGTAATATTTTTTGAGCTTTTTTATTATTGAACATCTTTTCCCTCTTTCATGTTTTGCCTTCTGATAATGCTCAGCTTCAGAGACTGAAAGCTGTCAGACAGTTGTACTTTCAGGAAAGGTGTGGTAGTTCCCTGTGGAGATATTAGCTGACTGAGTGTCCCGTCTCTATTACTACTGATGGTAACAAGTTCTACTTGCGTACTGGCAACTCCCAGAAGCTCTAGCTGTGTTTCAAGACATCAGTGTCTGCATTGACCCACACAACACAGGTTCGCTTGAGATCATGTACTGTGCCTGTCACTGTTGCATTTTTATGTTTATATATTTTAGCTTGATATTTGACATAGTTAATGAGAACATTAATTTTAATGACTATGTGTGCTGCTGTGCAATCATTATGGTAAATCTTGGTTTATTATTTGGGCTTTTTTAGACATTGAAGTATCAGAAGAGCCTAAATGAAAACCACATTCAAACATAAGATTAAGGCATACTTACTATTCTTTTCTTCATATTGTAGCATTGGAGTTGTTATATGATGTGCTGTAAATTCAGCTAACACACTGCTTGATTAATCTGTCAACATAATCAGTAGATAATGTCCTAAGGGCTGTTGTAAATCAAATTCTTAACAAATGCAGAGGCCAGGTAGAATTTTTTTTAATAGTCATTAATAATGATGTATAGAAAAAGGGATTTCTCACTTTAATGTGGGATTTTGAAAAGTTAACTTCAGCTAAGTGCTGAATGTCTGACATGTACAGCTACATGCTCCCTGCAGGGAAATAGACACATCAGTAGTTGTTTAATTCCATCCTGAAATGAGTGGAATGAAACCTCCCTGGAGATCCCTTAATCTTTTTTCTGATGACTATTGAATGATTCCAAGACAGCACGCTTAAATGAATCTCCCAGTTTTCACCTGGCCCCTCACCAAGAGGTCTATGCAGCAAATGTATGTTTAACATGGCTACATTTGCCTTTGAGCAAGCTAACATCTATGAAAATACAGTGCTTTAAACAACACCTATAAAGATATGGTCCTTTAAATAAAAAATTTATTTCAACATCACAGTGGGTTAGGAGCACCTCTAACATGTACGTGGCTCCTCTGATGAGCAATTGTGGTCCTCAGTTCCCCTTCTTGGCTCTGCAAAACTAAAAGGTTTCTGTTTTGGGAGGAGCATTACTAGTTACACTGCAGAGACTAATCATGGGTTAAAAAGTATTTTGAGAATTAGTCATTGAAGAGGTTGTGATGTATTCTGGACAATTTGTTACTTGTTGTCATTATTCATCATTACTCATTATTGCTGTTAAGAAAGAAATTCTATCCATCCAACCTAAAGTTAGAGGCTACGAGTGGGATTCTCTTGCCTACACGTGGGCACATGGGTGCATTTGGGGTGCCTCAGAGAATCCAAGGTATCTGAGTAGAACTGGAAGATAGGCCTCAGGACTTCAGGAAACTCCGATCTCTTCTGCCGAGTCAGGTGGAGGCCAGGTAGGACACAACTCAGCGCCTAAAATTACGCTGAATTCTTCGGTTTAGGCAATGCAATCTCTTCCTGGGTTTCAAAGCAGATATTGGGTAACTGCTGAGGTACCCTTTTGTATGGCTGTAGAAACAATGCTATAATAAACAATAGCAGTGAGCCCAGCTCTTCTCTTACAAGTTCATTGAAGTTAAAAATTTTTATTCCACTTCATATAGGAAAATCAGCTACCACTAATGCTAAATTACCCCTATCAATATGGCAGATATCTTTATTTCTAACTTGTATTATGAAATCATTCTATCTGACACCACAGAGTGTATAACTTTTGTTCAGATTTGATCAGATTGGCCTTTTGATCTCTGCCCATGGAAATCATCTGCTTATTTTAACTTCTGAATCTGCCTCTTCAGTATTTTCTGGCCATCTTTTTTAGTATGAATATGAGTATAATGCAATAACAAGAAGGTCTGTGATTTGCATTTATATTCTGCTGTGCTGCTATTCATATTGTGACCTTAATTTATTTCTAAATTTTTGCCAGAATTGGTCACGATGACCAAATCAAATAAGCAGTACCAATTTTCAGTGCCTAGGGAAGGATCAAGGGAAGGAGTTCAGTAAGCTGAGAATGGCTGGCTGAAAATTGCATGCTGTCAGTACTGAATGTCCTGAGAATTTCCAAATATTGTACATGTTGATTGTCTGAAAGTGTTACATACAGCACAGGACAGCTCTGTGTTAGACATCAAGTTAGTAGAAGAATTTCCTAGTACTTGTGGCTCAGCTCAAGTGTTTGGGAGTTGATGATAGTTGCTTTGTATAAATATAATAAAATCCTAACCATCTGTGCACGACTGTACAATACACATACAGACACACACCCGCACGCACTCCTAAATACTCACACACACACACATGCATCAATGTCTGCAGCATGTGTGTGAGTGCGTGCTTGTGCGTGGTGTGCAGATACCCTTTGTGCTTTAAAAAGAACAATTTCACAAAGCTGAAAACAATTTCAAATCAAATCATCTGGGAGGAAAACTTTAATCACAAATATGTGAATGATAATTAAAACCTGTTTACTTCAAGCCCTAAACAGTGTAACTAAAAAGCTTGTTTAAAAGAACCAAAATGCTTACCAATGAAAGCCGCAGTAACAACACCTATATCTATAACAGGTGTAGCAAGAAAACAATTTACAGTGTTGATTTGCTTGGGGTTCTTATGTTGGAAGCTGAAGAAATCTGACACCGTGAAAAGGAAATCTGGCTGTCTAAGTGTTACGGGCAATGTGAAAAAATCACTTTTTGGGGAACAAAAAGATGAACAGGGCTATTGATCCTTTTTAAAAAACAGTGCATAAGTAACAATGCACAAAAAAGATGTGTTTGATAGATATTTTTGTTCTGGATTGAAGGAAAAGGTAGATTAACATTATATAAAACCATAATTATCTATTAATAATCAAACTTCTTAAATCATGATCAGCATTAGATCCAGATTTTTTCATTTGAGAGTTTTAAAATAGCTGGCCAAGGAAAATTTCTGAATCAATTATGCTCACTTCCAGTGGGTATTTCAAAACTTGGGAAACACAAGGCAGTTGGAAGAAAGATAGTGCCAAGCCTATATGTAAAAGGAATAAATATGGTGCTGCTGTTGACTACAGGATTGGCAGAGGGATACTGATTCCAGACAAAAGCATGGAATACATGTCAGTCAACATGATTCGTAATAAATCTGAACAATTTAATTAAATACAACTAGCATTTGCTTAAAAAATAGATGTCAAAATACTTCAATGTAGCAATAACATTACAGCAACCTATTACATGGATGATACAAGAAAGTCAGTGTTTATTATAATTTTTGATAATGTTCTTTCATTGAAATGGAAAGGGCATAGAATCAACCTAACACATTAAATAGTTGTAACCTGCCTAAGCAATAGATCCCAATAAATAACTAAGCAAAGAATCATTATCAAGTAAAAAAGAAGGTAATATTTTTAAAAGGATGAAAAATCATGGTGGATAAACAGCTGCAAACAGACTCCAAACATCTCCAACAGCTGCAAACAGAATGTGGACTAATAGATACAAAGTTGAACATGATATATTAATATATAAAAGGGAAGCATTTAGTCATCAATAGCTTCACAAATTTGGTGCAAATGACTGTGGACCTTTAGTTTGATGTCCACAGTGCGAAGATCAATGAAGAACAATGAGATGGAGTCAAAGAAGAGTACCAAGGAGTAAATCAGTTTCTGTAGAACTCACCTGGAAGTGTGCGTTTCAGAAGGAAGATGAAGAGTTGGGGTTTAACCATTTGTAAATACTTGCATGCATAAATCAAATACTTTAAAATCAAAGGATCCTTCATCTCTTTGCTTACTTTTGTAGACATTAATTTGCCTTTGAAATATCAAAAGATAAGTTTGAAAGATATTTCAGAATAATTCTGTCTAAAAAAACTGCAGCTTGATTTACCTGTGTACTCAGAACTTCAATATTTCACAATTATTTTATTCCATACATTTAACTAAAGGACTAGGACTGTCTGCTTGGGTCACTGTCATGGTTTAAACCCAGCCAGTAACTCAATACCACCAGGCAGGATGGGGAGGAGAATCAAAGGAATGTAAAACACACAGGTTAAGATAAGAACAGTTTAATAACTAAAGTAAAATAGACTAGTACTGATGATAATGATAAGAGAAACAACAAGGGGAGAGAATATAAAACCAAAAGGGGAAAAGGGGAAAAAACAACAATAAACACAACTGATGCACAACCGATGCTCACCATCTGTTGCTCACTACCCAGCCTGATTGGAGCAGCGATCAATCCCTTCCAGGAAACTCCCCCCAGTTTATATACTGGGCATGACATGCTGTGGTATGGAATACCCCTTTTGCTAGTTTGGGTCAGGTGTCCTGTCTCTACTTCCTCCCAGTTTCTTGTGCCTCTTCTTACTGGCAGAGCATGAGAGACTGAAAAGTCCTTGATCAGGGTAAGCATTACTGAGCAACAACTAAAACATAGGTGTGTTGTCAGCACTGTTCTCAGACTAAAGCCAAAACACAGCACTGCATCAGCCACTAGGAAAGGAAATAATTCTGTTCCAGCTGAAACCAGGATAGTCACAGAGCCTGAGCCAAAAGGCCATATAAGACTAGAAGTAAAGAATAGTAGGAGCAGTAATGACTGAAGTTTGCATCTAAGTATTACTTATGGATTTTTGTGTGTTGAAATATCTGTTAAGGATATAACATCAGGGTCACTATCTGGGTCATAATGTTTTATCAATGTGTTCCTGAAAGAAAGAGGCTGCTTTTTCCAGAATGAAGAGGGAGATTTTAATCTATCATTAAAAACTGCTGTAAGGCTTTTATAAATTGGTTTACACAAAAGTGAGTCAGATGTGCACATGGGCTGTTAGCGGTAAGAAAGCATGAAACAAAATGGACTGTAACAATTATTTTAGCGTAACGTTTAAGGGGAACCCTTCCCTTCTAAGTCAAACTTTTGGCCCAGTCCCCAGTGCTGTGGAAGCAATAGAGGTATGTTGTGCTGTGTTTGTTGTGTTGTGTTTTGGTACGTTCTGTTGTGCTGTTACCCAAGGTCACTTTTGTGACTCCTTGTGACAGAATTGTATGTATTGCCTAGGACATGCAGAAAGCTAGCAGAGCATCCTGCTAGGTTAAAAGCTTCTTTTATTCTCCTAATGCACTTCTCTTTCAGCTGTGAGGACACCTACAGACGTGGCTGGGGAGGGCCTGTTTTTCATATGGTCATGTATACCTCAAACCATAGAGATATCCAGGCATTTGAGATAAACATCTGCTACTACTCTAATGGAAGAATTAGAGCCCATATAACTATTTTCCAGACATCTCAGAATACCTGAAAATATGAAATGTGGAACAAAAAAAGCCAAAAATTACTTAAACTTTGACATTCTATTGCCATTTGCAGTCTGCTAATTTTGCAAAATAAGAAAGAATATTGTTTCCAGCAAGTTGCACTTTTTATAAATGGCACAATATGCATTGTACAAGAAACACCCCAGTCCTAAACAGAGAGATAATGAAATGATTTTTTTTCTCATGTTCCAAAATATTTTCAAAATTATGTAATTAGAGGAAATATTTTTTCAATATAATTCCATAGAAATGCAGAAGTATTACATTCCATAAGTTGATGATGCATAAATTGGTGTATTTTCTGCAAAGGAAAAGCTCTTAAACTGGTTTCAAGCTGTTAGAAGTTACCTTTGTGTATTAGTTGGCTATTAGACTAACAATGTATAAGTCAGGAAAGATGAAAATGAAGGTAATGGAGAGATACTTCCAATGGCAAGGAGCTGCTTGTATTTCTTTCAAAAATTAAGACAGATTTGTATGTTTAAAGTTTAGGGATTGGAATACTTTGAACTAATATGTTAATATTTACCAACTGGTGCTTAGAATGAAGTCTAGATTTCAACAGATTTTTTTACAAACTTTTCTCATCATAAGTGTAACTCACCTAAACAGACATCACAGCAAAGAAGAAATAATGGAAAGAGCCTTAATCCAGCAGTGTGTATTATCTACTGTCTGACTCCACAACCTGATTTCAGCAAACAGTGAGTTTGCTGCAATTCAACTACTTCCTTTGGGAAACAAACGTTTGCCTTTCAGGAAGTCATAAGAATTCCAGAAGAACTGACAAACATGACAAAAGTCTCCATGTACATTGTTTGGATAAGAAATGCTGTACACTGACAATCAGCAAAACATGCATCCAGTGGAACATGCACCCTTCAGAAATCCTTTGATGTTAAATAGTCTAATACTCTGTCTTTAAATCCTCATTTTCAGTTTTGTGAAACTTATAAAATACTTAATGAGAATTTCTAACTCAATTGTAGAAACAGGAATTTTCTTACATAGAGCTGAATAGAAATACAGTTATTTCTCTGAAGGGAAATACAATTATTTCTCTGAAGGCTGTGCTTTGTGGTGATTTTAGTTCTCCATGTAGAATTTTGTGAGTCTAAAAGGAAAAAAAAGTTCAACTTTATGGTTTATTTTTTAAACATTTAAACTCTATATCTGAAAGCACTTAAGAGATAAATACATGGTACACAAAGGAAGATGAGATTTCTCCTTTGTTTCCCTTAAAACAAAGTGTTGTTTCTTATTAGTCCAAACAGACAGACTTGTTGGGGGACTAAGTATTTGTGTGTTGGTGAAAATACCAGTCAACTGGATGTGATAATTCTACCAGAAAATTTTTTCCCAGAAAATCTGGGACATTTCTTCAAAGTCTTGTATTCAGAAGTATTTCACCAGAAGTGAAAAACAATGTAAGCATCCAGCCCCCTCAGAAGACCCTAAGCAAACAATCAATAAACAAATCCAAAATGCAAATCATTCTCATGAAGACCAGACCTGAATAAGCCTTTCTGCAAATAAATCCTTCTGAATGGCTTCTCTGGTGTCTAGTAACATCACCATGAAAATGCAACAGCTTTTCTGACAGTAGGGATGATAACCTGTTGTCTTTTCTTAATCCAGTGATCTATTTCTCAAATCTTTTAGAAGCTTAATGCAGACAAATTGTCTGTTCTGCCAACAAATGTGGTTGAGTTTTGTGAACAAGATTAAATTTATTGGCAAGATGGGTTGTATGACAAAATAACATGACTGGAGGTCAAATAAAACACTTCCCAGCACCCACATCCCCTATCCCAAGTAGGATCTTCATCCCTTAAAATGAGAAATGCCAGAACTTCCATGAAATTTATTATAATTCTGCTGTTTTCAAGTCTGGGGCAGATGCATCTGTGATACTGATTGTGGCAATTCCACCAACAGACATCGTCTTCACTATGAGGGTGTTAAGACGCTGGCACATGTTGCCCAGAGAAGTTGTGGCTTCCCTATCCCTGGAAGTGTTCAAGGCCAGGTTGGATGGGGCTTGGAGCAACCTGGTCTAATGGAAGGTGTCCCTGTCCATGGCAGGGAGTTGGAACTATGTTATCTTTAAGGTCCCTTCCAACCCAAATCATTCTATAATTCTATGATTCTTGTCTTCTTACCCAAATTCCAAGCTGTTTCTGGAGCTGCTGCTTGGAGGGATGGGGAGTGTGTGTAGGACTGCTTCCTTCAGCTTCTTACCTTTACCTCCCACCCCCACACCTTAGACCCACCAGGGTATACATATCCTGGGCTGCTACTGCCAGGCAACGATCAGAATGTACCCTCTCTTTGTGTATTGATATTATAATGAGATCATTTTTGACTGCAGCTTGGAAGTGGCCTGTGAGCAGCATCAGTGGGCTAGGATGTTGCAGATGTCAAAATTCTGCCTGCAGATCTCTTCATCTGCATTTGCAGAAACAGGGTCCCACCATCTCTTGGCTCACTTGGTAATTTGAGAGACCCACTAGGGAAAGCTGGTCCTCCTAGCCCCTTCTTAGCTGCAGCTAGGTTCAGCAGCCCCTTGTGGACTCTCCACCTGGAGGTACAGGCTGAAACTCATCGGTGAAACACAGAGCAGAGCCAGCCATCTGATGTTTACAGCTTTCGAAAGGAAAAATGAATTGGATTCTCACTGGGTGTAGGTTTTTACCAACAAACAAAACTTTTTCTTGATGTTCAAATGCATTTGGTTTTTGTTAGTAGTCAATTTTCCCAATACCATTGTGAAGATCAAAGAGACTGGAAGTACATAGAATCATAGAATAGTTAGGGTTGGAAAGGACCTTAAGATCATCCAGTTCCTAACCCCCTGCTATAGGCAGGGACACCTCACACTAAACCATGTCACCCAAGGCTCTGTCCAGCCTGGCCTTGAACACCATATTTAATTTGTGGATCCTCTATGTTCAATGTACAGGTGAAGTTTAAATATGCAATCATTTCAGATCCCAGCTGAATAGCTGCCATCAATTACAGTAGTCCTTAAAACGCATATCTTCACTTACCAATGGGCAGGAAAAATACTTAATGGAGGATGAATCAGCAGTGAATCAGCTCAGCTACTTGTGCCTCCACAGTAGATTTCTTCTATAGTGGAGACCAAAAATATATGGTGAATATGCATGAATCAGTGGCTTACTTTGACTTAAGCCTTGAACCACATCTTATTCCTCAATACCAACAAATAAGTAGTTCATTCACAGCTCTCCTATTAAAAAAAATAAATTATTAAAGCAAGGTCAACAAACTGAGAGCAACCTGTTTTCATGATTGCAAGATGCTTTTTTTCTTACCTTATATTTTGTCCCATTGGGACTTCTGGTGGATTATAATGGCTAAAGAAGACTCACAAAGACATAGCTCAAGGTTTCATGAACTCATTTTTACTGTACATATTCCATCAAAATGGTCTCAATATGTTTTAATGTGATAACTTTAAAAAATACTGGCTTTTAAGAAAATAACTTTAAAATTAAAACAACTTTGGAATTTTTATTCTTTGTGAAAAGAGTTTTCATTTTTCTCCTTGTCATTAATATTCATATCCTGAATAGATCTTTTAATAACTAGAACAGACTGAAATAGTCTGAAATTTTAAAAATTGAAAGAGGTCATAGTTACATTTTTTGACATGCTGAGTTCTAGATGTTAATGGAAATTAGTTAGTCTGAACACTTTCCTCAAACAATATGAAAATAGAATGGAAAAAGACACCATTTCTCACAAAATATCTTTTAGGAATTGGTACTGTAATTACAAGTCTTTCATAACCTTATGTGCCAGTTATCTTACTGAGCTGAGCACATTTAACTGATGAAGTTGAAGAAGTCAAGTAAACATTTTGTAAAATGAGTCAAAGATCTTCTCATCTGAGCCATGGCAATGGTTAAAGTCCTGTCCTTTGGGATATTGGGAGCTAGTTGCAAGCATTCAGTGTAGAAGTTTTTGAGTAATTTCCTTTTTGACTTCCATAAATCACGCAGTACTTTAATTGCGAATGCATTACCAGCAGACCGTGTCCTAAGCAGGATTATGGGTTTTCATTTGTTCATAAGATTAGCCGACATTTTTGTAGTTTACTTAATATCTTTTCAAAAGCTTTTTCCTTATCTGTAAGACATAATAGTGATTGCATTTCAGGCTGTTTAATTATTAATCCTTATTTAACAATGTAATAATTATTTGTAGATATTATTTGATATAAAACATACTTTTGATGAACACTGAGTTCATTTTCTGGCTAAATGAAATGTGAAGTGAAAGAGAAAAAGACAAACATTGGGCTTTTCTCATTTAAGCTTCATTTCTTTCATATTCACAAATCAGTGTAAAAATGAGTCCATTTTGCAAACTTTTTATCTTTTACAATGACATTTCCATCCAAAAATACAATTTGTTTGCAAGTTTTGGAAATGTTTTTTTCAGCCTTGTTTGAAATTGGAGGATTGTTTCAGATTCACCAAGTAAGTCATATGGTATTAAATCTGTCAATTAAGTGATTCTAGTTATGCTGAATCCAGCTCATGTGGTTAGGGGGCTTCACAAGCAAGTGCTTGGAATATTGGGAAAAAAAAGCCACAGTCAAAGAATGGAATAAATAGTCTGAAGAGGCTGTAGAATCCTGATCACCGGAGGATTTAAAACCAGCTATTCATGTGTCTTTCTCGGTGAATATATGGACCCTGTGTGGGCACGTACATATATTAAATGTTTTATTTATATAATTTGTGGCCCTTTATTATGTTATCATCTGATTTTATGTCCTTTTTCTGACCCACTCTCAGGCAAGCAGTAGAATATTTAGTAGTGCTATATGGAAAAATGTACAGAAGGAAGTATGTACTGCGTCTGAAGCAACGTGGAACAGAACAATAATAAATGAGAATGTGCAAGAGCTCACAGTGTAACAGATATATGTAACAGATAATTGCTTGTATCACCTAACATATCACTGGTAAATACTAGAATTTAGTGATGGAAAGGGTATAAAGTCTAGACTAGAAAAAACACTCACCTAGACCACCACAGTAAGGAAGGGAGAAATTCTTGACTGCTCCTTCAAAGAAACTGGATAAAACCAATCCATCTGCAAAAGCTGGTCCAGAGAAAGGTAGGCTGGACCTACTGGCCCTTTTCCAGCATAAGACTCACCAAATGGTGAGGAGAAAATGAAATTTTCTCTTTCAAGGCAGGATATGGGATAATACAATTGGATGAAAGTGTTCTCAATAAGAGTAGTCCACATGGAATGGGGAACAGTATTTGGTATAGACCTTCAGGGACTACAGCATCCATCTGTCATGTGATAATATTTAGAATTTTGAGATGATTAAGCTAGCTGAAAGCTTGCCTTTGTTCAGCTTGTTTTGTTGTTGTTTATATTTGCTGTGCTTGTATATTTTATGACTTGGATAACTAAACAATAAAATCTGCCTTAACTCTACTTTATAACTTTTTGTCATAAATAATATTTTGGACATATTTTGGGATCCTGCTGGGTTACAAATTAGCCTGCCTGCTGCTTTTCTATATCAGCATTAATGCCATCTACTTTCCATCGAGCAGTGCCAGAGGTACTTGGAGGTCATCCACGCTGACGCTAACTAGTTTTGGTTCCTGTCTCATGCTGAGAACTGGTGAAGATGTTATATTTCAAGACAGGAGTATGCCTTGGAGAAGACATTGCTGGCAACATCATCTACAAGCTAATCAGCAAAAATTAAGTATCTGTTGCTAAATTTGCAGGGTCTGCATGTTTTTTTTCCCTCTAAATATCCTGGCCCAAAGTTTTAATGTAACTGCTTATTAGTCAAAACAATGAGAGGAGCTTTACGGGACTGGATGCAATGCACTAAGGGCCCTGTGAGAACACTGACAGTTAAATAAAGCCATGTGAAAGAGGAACATTTAAAAGACTGAACACAGCCACATGACTCAAAACCAAAATAAAATTGTCATGGAGATGGGTGTCTCCATGTACGTATAGATGTTTATTGAAGGACATTGTATGAGGCTGAACTTACTCAAAGGTTTATGTTTGGGTGAGGAAAAGGCTGTCTTTCAGAGCAGTGAGGATGCAAGGAAAGAATCTCTCCTTCAGTGAGCGGCTTTGCTAGAGAGAGTGGACTCAAAACCAAAAGCAAAACGGTACAGCAATTTAGCCCAGATCATGCACAAACAACAGAGGAGAACACCATCAGCCCATAAACTGTACATATAAACTACCCCACCATCACAGGCATAGGGTGAAAAAGTAGAATTTGATTGAAATTAGGGTTAAAAAACCTAATGAATTCACTGTAGCCTTATTTTATTTTTTTTTTTGTAAAGACTTTTAATCACCTGATTATTAATTCAGTCTGACCTGAAAATGACAGCTTCTCTGATAAAGGCATCTGGCCAAAAAACAACTTTTACTGAAGCAAGGTTTCTTTCCTTCTTTTTTTCTTTTATTTTTCATAAACTGGTGAAGAAACTGACAAAAAATACCACCAGAAAATCTGGTATCCTCCGGAAAAATGTAAAAAGTAGGTTCACTGGATGTGTGCCTCAGGAAAAAAAAGGGTCCTATACTTTTAAGCTGAGGTGGTACCAGGTGAAAACTATGGACAGAAGTAATTGACTGGCCATGTCTTCCTGGAGAAAATGTTCAGTTCAGGAAAGAATGTTATAAAAAAATGATAGTATGTGATGTTATTTTATATCCATCTGCAACATATTACATGCATATATGCAGTGCTTGTGTGCGTGTGTTTATGTGAATATTGTGCATATATTATACAGTAAGTAACTGTAATGCACAATTTTTGTTATTCAATGCATAGTTGTCATTGAAATAGATGGTTATAGAGCTGTACTTGTCTGCTGGTAGGATTACAGAGGAGCTGAGGAGGTCTTCCTAGAGATGCCAGCTCCCAGAAGAGAGTTTGTTGCTTTGTAAACCAGCAGAAGGTGCACCTCCTCCCATAGGCCAGAACTTTGGCCATTTCTTCATAGGAGGACTAGGAATAGATCTTTATAATCATAAGCAACATAGTTTTGAATAGAAATTTCAAACTATGAAAGGAATTTTGAAGCTTCAAAGCAATAACTTGCACATAAAAATTCATGTGATAAGTATATATGAAACATCCAGGATATGAAGAGCTGTCAGAGTATGGGTTATTTAAGAAGCCTCATGGTAATGTTTTGTGCTTATGATCTCTGCTAAGCACAGTCACACAGCATCTGCAGGAAGGATTTCAGGTGGATATGAAAATCTACTTCTTTGATCCATTTGCCCATCCACCACTTCTCTTCTAGTGAAATATTTATGCAAAATACTTTATGAATTTCCCTATTTTTCTCTTCAACTAGATTCACCATGGTATCACACATCCTAAAGGCTGAAAGGACCAAAGAAGAGCAATACAACTGTTTTCTTACTGCATATTCAACATTTTTTTTGCAGGTATCAAGCCTGTGCAAAGTTTACAAATGTTTTTAATCCAGGTTTACCAATTTGGAGCAACTGTTTACGAGGCCACCACCCCTGAAGATACCTCCAGGTCCTGGGGACGTGACTTGCCCAGGAGACCTCAGTAGACTCCAGCAGTCTCTCCTATTCAACCTGCTGAGTGAAAATGAGTGAATGGAGGTAGTGGAATCCAGGTCAGTGCCTCACATGTCATTTGGTGGTCTTTCAGTTGTTGATTGCTTTCTCCATCGTAAGGTCTTTGATTTTAATCGGATCATTGTGCGCACATATGGATATTCCTGGTGGCCTAACCAGTGAACATAATTAAAAGAAATGATTGCCTTTCACTTTAAGGAAACATCTGGTTTTACTTGAAACAAGATGACTTAGCTGTTTCAGAAACATTCTTGCAATCCTGGATTCACATTTTCATCTTAAAATATATATTTTCTCTGTTCAAGCAGCATGTTAATGTAAACACTATATATAACTGACAACCAAAATTTTCAGAAGTATTTGGTGCTCTGAGCATTAGTGAAACCACAAGAATTATTACATTTTTGATTTGATCTCTGTAAATCTGTTTCAGCAGTCACTCTGATTTAAACAATTATTCTGATTTATACTCCAAGAACTATAATTTGCAGAAAATGTAACCATGTGAAAACATGTTTTTGTATAGTATATCTTGGCAACCTTGTTTTGTTGTGATGTCATTGCCTTAGGTTTCATGGAAATACTGAGGGAATAAAAGGAAAACAAGACCCTCTCTTTGAAGCATATTCGCATATCCCTTCTCTCCATCCCTAAAAAAATTTTAATGTCTTTTTTCCATAATGACACTGAGTTTTCTGTTATTTCTTGACTGACATTATAGTCAGTAATGTATTAAAGACTCTCATGAAAGGAATTTAATTGAGAGGCAAGAATTTGTCACCTTTCACTTCTCCCTATCAGGTAGGAATCATTGTTTAACAAGCTATTCTGAGATCCCGAGGTCCTCTGCTTTCATGTCATTACAGTGCCAGATTCTAACCAGTTAAACACATGCACGTATGCAAGATACACAGAGCAGAAAAAATGAAATTTCAGACCATTTATCAACAGCAGAAGTAACATTGGGGCTTTCTCCATTACAGCTCTATCTAATCTGGTTTTTTGTAACATCTGAGGGAAGATAACTGTGCTTTATTAAACCAATAGCTCTCATTCACTTCATCACATCTGCTGTATCTAGAAAAAGATAAAATAAAATAAATACAGGGTTATTAAGAGTAGCCCTTCATTATAAAAAGCATACGTTACAGATACGCACAATAGCATGAAAAATGGCAAAAGAAAATATCCTCATATGGAAGCAATCCATCTGGATACACCTAGATATGGTATATGGGGATTTTTAGTACTATTAAAGAGGTTATCCCTAGTACAAGATATTAAAAATATGCCTTGTATGATTTAAGGATTTTAAACATCTCCAGTGTTTTTACTGAAAGAAAGGAAAAAGAAAGGGGAAAAAGGAGAGCATCACATTCATAAACATTCCTAACTGGCTTCACATTTTATTTCTTTCCAGCACCAACAAGAAAAGACATCAGAGACAAGCTCATGCCTGTCAGATGTGATCATATGCTAAAACAAATGACAGCACTTGCTAATTTCATTTCCCCAGCACGTGCATGTGTGCATGTGTCTGCCTGTGTACGTCAGAGATGTTTGGAAACAGCAGCTTTTTCTTATCTGCTTAGTTGCACAATGAACTGTAAGAAATTTTCCTATTGTGGCTGATTCTGCCCTCAGTCATCCTATTGTGAACCCTGAGTAATTTCATTTATTTCAATGTATTTCATACCTGATTAAGACAATTGTTGGAGAAATGAGCTATCGTTACTGACCCTGTAAATGCTGTCAGCCACAGTGCTTGACTACTGAGAGTAGTCCCTTTTTGTGCTCTCTACCAGGTGTGGAACTAGTCCCATGTCAGAACATGTCTTTCGACTAGTGCTGAGTCTACATAGGATCAGACCATTAATAGATTTTTTCTTCAAGTATATTTTTCAAGGTTAAAAAAAAAAAATCACAAATAGTGTGTGTGTTTAAGTAACACTTTTCATTTAGTCAGTGTTCACAAATTTACTTCTTAATATATTATTATCATCAAAAATGCCTTTTATTTTGTGAATTGGCAGCTATTTCAACTCCACCTGCAAAAGTAAATGAGTAAAATGAACATTGGACATGACCTCAGCACTAGTCATATATCGTGTTCTAACTATTGAAGGCAACGTTTCATAAATCTCTACAGCTATATCCATAGATTTGAGTAGTTTACCATATTTCCTTCAAAATGCCAGTCATGGACTATGTCTCTAGTAAATTTGGTTCTTGGTACAATAAATAAAATTAATGTTCATGTATTAAGAAGAGTTACTGTAAAATATTGCTCCCTCTTTCAGGACTGTTGCTTTAGCAGTTGGTGTAGGAAATTAAGTCGTTTTGGGAAGTAGGAAACAGCAAGAGTTGTAGAGTACGTTTGAAACTCAGGTTTAAGCTGATCTCAGACTGCCTCCACGTTTGTCATTTCAAGGTCCGCTGCAGGTGGTCTTCACACAGAAGCTTAAAAGAGGCCATTTGTGCCGAAATGTGGAGTTGGGAGGGGTAAGTGATGGAGCATT
Source organism: Psittacus erithacus (assembly GCA_009867235.2). Lineage (NCBI taxonomy): Eukaryota > Metazoa > Chordata > Aves > Psittaciformes > Psittacidae > Psittacus > Psittacus erithacus. The sequence goes on along the minus strand of WYDI02026828.1, from coordinate 10,130 downwards.
CACTGGGAACAATAAAGCTTTCATACTTTCATGGAGAGAGTGGAGACCAAGCTGAGCAGCTTGGAAAGTGCTAGCAAATAGAAGCTGAAAATAAGTAAATAGGTTAAAAAGCATGTAAGAAAAGAAAGGACAGGCTTTGACTTTGCAGAAGCGTAAAGACAATTTTCAGAAGAGACACTGCTTTTGTTCTGCTAAAGCACTCTTCATAAAACAAGTAGAATCCAGTCCCAGCTGAAGCAGCAAGGTCAGTATTGACAGTTTTTCCTAGTCCTACCTCAGTTGAAATTTATTATTAATTTTAATTTTTGCAGCCCCAACTTTCTAATTTCTCCTTTTCCCCAGACCCATCACTTTCTCCAGAGTTGGCTTTCTACCCTACTGGAACTTAAAACTGAGGGTGAAATCTTGGCGCTGCTGAAGTTAATATAAGTTTGGCCTCTGCAGTGATGTCTGGATTATACATAGATGTTTCAGAAGTTCTTTGGGAGAATTCATGCCTTCACTCAGGCATTTAGCAGTTAGGTGTTAAAGTCTCCTTCTTTCCACTGGCCTACAAGGATCACAGCTTATTATTTGCAATTAGACACTCATCTTGGGTTGCAAAGTGTCATTGCTATTATTTTATTCTGAATTTCAATAGTTAAGGAGCACCTATGAACTGGCTGTCGTTGTGTCCCCTAAGCTTTGTGTAAACCTGGGCTACAGAAGGAAGCAATCCCTCCAGACATGACAGATATGGGGTGAAGGCAGACAGTAGTGCAGAAAAAGAATAAATAATGTGGTGGCAAACATCAAACAATTTTCATGACTTCTGTGAGCTAAGGTCTCTGAAAATTATGGCTATTCTATAGGGTGATATCTTTGACTATTGTTTTTGCTATGTCTTCCCTATAGAAGACCTATCTAGGTGTCCTGGATCATAGGTTTACGTACGAATGGTAGAAGCAAATGGAGTCCGGACATTTTGCACAGGAGAAAAGTAAACTCAGAAAATTGTCCATTTTTAAACAAACTGTGTTTGAAAATAGCAATTTAGGCATTGCCAACATCTTCTGGTTGGGCAGTTTGCTGTCCCTCCTCTCTGTGGTTAAGCCAGGAGTCATAGCATTTCAGAGCAGAATAAGGAAGCAGATCTTTTAACTCATCTTCTGTGGGTAAAAACAACTTAGTGCAACAGATTAGATTTTGTTTCACAGATATAGATTCATCATAGCAAGCAAATTCAGCAAACAGTTCATCATGACTTTAGTAGTGTTATTTGTGCAGTGGAAGATAACTGCATGCTTAGACTTTTGCCGAATTAGGGCCTGATTCTGCTGTTGTCTTCTCAGCATGTATTTAAAACAATTTTGGAATTAATCAGTGGGAAAAAAGCATAGTTGATATTTCATGTGAACAGTTCCTGTAGAAGTTGTCTGTGGCTGACTTTGCTTTTGAGCACTGCCACTGATTTAAGTATCGTGTAGTGTCATTTCCAGGTGACAGATTAACAGTGCTACAACCAGTTCGCTAAGAACAAGTATACCAATGACAGACCAGCAATGTCATTCAGCTGTTGCTAATGAAGGCTTATTGATGCTTTAATAGAGGGCCTGTCTTCACAAAACTTGAAGTTCAATAATGAGAAAAACCCCACAATATTAATAAGTCTCAGAAACACTGCTCTGGGCATCTTCAAGTGCCATTATTGCTATGGTACGTTATAGTCAGGCAATCAGAAAGCAATTGTATGTTGTCAGCATGTTACAGTGTACGTAACCAAGTTTTTCACTGGGCAAAAGGAATCTAGTTGAGATACTTGGAGCACCCCAGCACAAGATGAGCTTTTGTTGTTTTACTGTTTCCACACCAGAAGTTGGCTAGTGGAGCTACACAAAGGAACTGAGAGTTCTGAGTTTGTGGGTCTGAATATTTTCATAACTTATTCTGCACATAAGATAAAATTCATTCTTTCACTTTTGGGTTTTTAGGGCTTCTGAAGTTTAGCCAATCCCACCATGAACCCAAACTCTGCTTCTATTAAATCAATTAATGAATCAGTGGTTGACACTAGAACTAAACCATCATGGGATTACAGTGCATGCAAACTGTTGTTGCTGCAATGATATCTGTGGCTAAAAGAAGTATGGAATATTTGTACCATTTGTTATATATTTAACAATATTGGTCAAATTAGAAGTAGAGGGCAGAAGCAGAATCATGCTCTCCAACATGGCCCCAAAGAAGCTGTGACATTCTGCTACTACATTTAACAAGTCTCAGTTATTGAATGCTGCTCTGGCTAGAAAAATTGACATCCTCACCAGTTATATCATGTCTGATCTACACTGTCTCCTCTTCTCATTAAAGCCATACATAAAGTAGACATATGCTTATACTGGCTTATTGCCCTGTCATATAGGAAGGGGAACATGGAAGAGTGGTTTGAAACACTCATACGCCTGTATCCATGCCAGACTATATGCATAATATTCCTTGCAGTGTGAAAAGTGCACCCTGCATTCTTCACAAAGGAACCTATTAAAGTAGAATGTGATTGAGCCATTTAACTCTATGAGGCAAGCAAAGGCTGAAAACATCACAACTGTTTAGAAGTACCAAGACATCATTGCAGATCTGGTAGGAAAGAGAGGAGAATACTTGTTTATCAGCCCTAGCAGGCAGGTATCAATTTCTCCGCCTTTCCTCTGTTTGAGTTAACAGGCAACAATTGCGTTCACAGGTCTGCACACCAAACTTGACTTCTGGGATGCGAACATTAATTAATTTGACAGCACCATGTGGAAGTGGCACAACAATTTCATTTTCTCCTTTCACAGTTAGTCTTTTCTGTTTGTATGGGAAGCAAACCATTTCTGTGCAAAATCCCCAAATCTCAGTGAGTCAGGTCCAAGCTGGAGTACATTGACATACCTCCAGTACTGTTAAAGGGAATTTAGATGAGCTGAAGGTCAAATGAAGCAAACTGTGATCTTATACTCCCAGAGCAAAGAGAAACAAGAGGGAAGGTATGTTGTCTGAAATACTGTGGAATTATTTAATAAATTATCTTAAATTATTTATTTTGCAGGTGAAACTGATTATTTTCTAAAATAGACTTACAGTGTTGTGTCCTCTCCATTATTCCTGAGATGTGTCAGTTATATATAAGTCCTTCACACCCTTTTGCTAATGTGTAAGCAGGATAGCGTACACGAAGAGTTGCAGAAACAATTCCAGCACTCAGGTTGATATGTGTTATCTGTTTAAACTTATTATAAATCATGAATCAAACAGGATAACACTGAAAATAAAGCTATTCTACTCAGTTCTAATTCCTGTAACTATGTATTTGCATTACATGTGCCCAATACACATATATCTATGCAGTAGACATGTATTTCCATACTTGCGAATTCCCTTATACATATAATTCCCTGTATATAGTAAACTGTATTTAACATAAAAAGGACCTGGCTGATTCATATCCTTTCAGCCTGCTCTGGTTTTACTGTCATTATTAACAAAAACTAGGCGAAAGGAATGAAACAACTAAGATATGTCACTAAACTCAAAAATATCTCTCAGCTTTCATCCTTTTAACCCCTTTTGGCCCCTAATAGTGTAACCCCAAAGTTACGGTTTATGAGAATCCAGTGCCAAGAATCTGTTCAACTCTTAATTAATGATCTATGCCTTTAGTGTCATTTATCTGAATTGGATAAACGCAGATTAACTCTGAGGTGATAAACCTGATCAAAGAAAGCGTTTTGCAAGCATTGAGGCAAAGTGAAGCCTTTTTTTACATAGAATTACTGGAGAGAAACATATAGTGATGAAAAATTAAAACACAATACAAAACTGAACTTTTGAGATATATTAAATGGCTGCATATTTTATATATTAAACCACAGAATATTCCATAAAACAATGGTTCCCTCTTTAATGAAACTCTATTAAAGAAACAGACTTGTCAAGGGAACGCATTTTTATACCCAGTTAGGTTTTGTATTTAGCAGATTCCCACTTTGTATATTTTTCTGTGGTAGCCGCTAAGTAAAATATATATACTCCTGATTATTTGCTTACTTCTGGAATGGGACATTTCCAAATAATTTAGTGATTTAAGAGCCAATTCTAATCTAATAAAAAAAACCCCTTTGGGAATACTTAATGTCACTCAATCTGTGGAACAACAGCCCTTGTTCATTTAGGGCATTGCCCAGTTCCCAGAGTGTTTTCACAGATTTCAAAGGAGCCTGAACTGCACCCTGGAGCCGCCAGTGTGCCAAATTGCTAGAGTGACTGATGCTCGGACTTCATTAGACCTTCTGAAGAGCTGCTCTGGGAGTTTATCACCTTTCATTGGTTACTCAGTCACTCTTTCTTGCTTTTGCAAGTAGATTAATAATAAAGGAGACTAATAATGAAGGTAGTCAAAGTTCAGAAAGAAGCAGGAGAAGGCTCAGATAGATCATCATGTCACTGTTCTTTGATAAATTACAATACATCTGAGGTGCACCCACTGACAGTGGGCATAGTATTAGCACATGGCAAGGTAATGCAGGTTGGCTGTCCGGGACAGAGCATTTAAAGGTAAATTACATTGTATTTGCAAAAGGGAAAAGTGCATGCATGGAGAATCGTGACAGCTCCATTGATACCTTTCAACTTGTTGCCTAGGTGCTGCCATCAGCGATTTGGGTACCTCTCAGGTTCACAGTGCCAGTTTGATTAGGAGTTTGCAAGCCAAAGGGCAAGCAAAGTTCATAAATTTCTCCCTGATTGCAATAAATAAATAGAAGCAGCTTAGAAACTGTATTTTGTCACCTATAGAATCAAAAATTTAGACATGGAGGCTATCTGGTCCCATCCTTACTCATTAGAATCTATAATTCTAATTCTCTGGTCCCATCCCCTTCCCAAAGCAGGGCTGAATCTAAAGCTAGACCATATTGCTCAGTGCCTTTTTCTGTGAATGTTATATCTACAGATAGAAATTTAGCAACTTGTTCATGGCAATGGTTATAATCAACAATTGTCATATATTGGCAATGCTTTCTGAAACCCTAGCCTGGTAGATAAAATTGTTATTTTTAGCCTCTGGACTAACCTGGAGTTCAACCCCAAACCTGATGCAGGGTTTCATTTAAAGATTTTATTTATTCTGAATGATAGAAATAATTCAACTTAAATACAGAAGCAGAGTTCCAATCAGGGAAGTGTATAGGGAATTATTTTAATGGTGAAAAGTTTAGAAAAGGTGTAAAATGCAAGGCCCAGGTCACTGTTCGGATTAAATCAGCATTTTTTCCTTTGACTCAGTTGATGAGCAACTTTGCTACGTATCTCTGCCATTTTTTACTGAATTCTCATCCTTTTCCATACTGTTCAGCTATGAAAAACCAGGAGTATCTTCACTCCACAACTTTAAACACACTTTTCATTTTTTGTTGCTTAATCTGCCTGATGGTTTCATTTATTATGATTCCAGCCTTTTTATCACCTTTTAAAATGATAATAGAAAGTCAGCCGGAAGTTATCTGCAAATACTTCCCATAGTATCTGCTTCAGTGCAAAGGGATTAAAAAGAGTGATGGCTATTTAATGAAAATCAGAAAGTGTCGCTGATGCCAACCAGCTTTCATTTCCAGGTTCTTGAAATCCTTGTTCTTTAAGAGGCACTGCAGGTGCATGCAAGTATAAGAAGTAAGCCCCAACACAGCTGCTGAGTGGTTTTTGTACAAAAAATGCATGATGCCACAAACTCTGTAGTTGGAAAAAGTCATCTTGTCTGTTCTCTCTTGAGGCCAGACCAACTTTAGCTGTGTAATCCTTGGCAGATGCTTGTTTTTAAAACTTAACAGTGGATTAATAGAATTCATAGCCTCTATCTCATAAAAATATTCTATAAAATATATATGAAATATTGGCAATATAAGGCCATAGGCCATAGGACATATAAGACATACTTACTTGAAGATATTTTCACACTGGAATAATGGATATAAAATACCTATAATGTAAATGCGAGTACATGTTCTAGATTTTAAGATTTTTGTTTACAGAGAATGGGAAAGGGTTCTTTGTCAGAGTGTATAAATCCTGAATCATTTAGTGCCTTTGCACAAATCTTACTAACTGAGCCACTCCAATACAATGGTACAAATAACAATGGACCCCAAGGATTTCCTTCTGCTAAGGGATAGATGAACATTTGTACTTGTAAAATCCCTTTGCCATAGCAAAACACCACTTCTACTAAGGAATGAGTGTTCAAGGGGGATAAGAAGAAAGGAAAAAAAGGATCTGTAGAACAATTTCCCTACTCAACATATTCTAGTTATGTATACATTGGTTTCATTGAGCTGTACTTCTGCTGAAGTTGAATGCTTCACTGAAACATCTAATTCTTTTCACCGCTTTATTTACAGAGAAAGATGAGCCTTAAACCATTTGGTCCTGTATTGCTGAAATTTTTTCTTAAGTGATTTTTCCGTAACTGTTTGTTTTCATTTCTTCACAGCAGACTTGCAGTATGTGAGATGTTTCGTTGCCACCAGAGAGCCTTGATTATCAAAGACAATGCCGCTATAGAGTACAAATGTGCATTTGTACTCTGGCATTTGGCTCAGTTTCTTCCACAAGATAAGTGAGCAATTCTCCTTTAGCTAGCATTAAAATGGAATCCCTAGATAAACTCAATAATGAACAAGGCCAGCATTTCTCATGACAGTGAGGGCAGAGACCTAGTTGCAGCTTCTTTTTTTTAGCCCTGTTAAATGGTCAAGAGCTTAGAGCAAACACAATATGAGGACGGGATACAAACATGGAAAGGGCTGGATTCAGGCAATACATGAATGGAAGACATGTAAACCACTATCTTATCATATTCTTCAGTTTGGGAGTAACAGTACAAAGTGAACAATAAGTATTTGCTACGTCTTTGTGGTATTCCCATTGGCAGGCAGATGCTCAGCCATTTCAAGGAAAGATGCTCTGTCACATGTAACAGTTACTTGGGAAGACAAAACATCATAACCACAAAAGTCTGCCTTCTGTCCCTCTTCCTTTCCCTAAGCATTATTGATGAGCACAACATCATATGATATGGGATATGCCTTTGGTCATCTGGAGTCAGCTGTGTCCCCTCCCAGTTTCTTGTTCATCTTCAACCTACTCACTGCAGGGCAAAGTAGGGAAGAGAGAAAAACTTGATGCTGGGCAAGCTGTTTATGAATAGTAAAAACCCTGGTGTGTTATCAGCACAATTTCAGCCACCAGTTTGAAGAATATCCCCATACTGGTGGCTATGAAGTAGGTACCAGCCAGTTCACACCAGAGTACTCACAGGAGATCGGCACGTAAAATTCAGGACCTGCCAAAGCCTGCAGCCTCCTGAGGCAGCACATAAATGGTAGGTAGGATGCCCTGAAACACCTAAGACAAAAATAGATACCTATTTTAGGCATACTTATGTTACGTATCACTTCAGTTCTTGCCTTTATCTCATGCCTCCCATGAAGCCATTTTGCTGCATTGTGGTGATTCCTCATGATACCACTGCTGAGTGGAAGAACAGGTTCAGAACATAGCAAGCACTTACTGGTATGTGTGTGCAGGTATTTATCTACCTATCCGCTGATAATCATGTCTTAGCCCAGATAAGCCCCTTTCCAGTCCTGCCAGAGATGTTTGTATCACAATCTGTAGACCACTTATAGAGGTCATGTGTCATCCACAGAAAATTCTATCTAGGTACAAGACATATAGGAAAAGAAACATAAAGCAGCAATTTCTAGTCCTGGGACAACACTTGGTGTATCTAGCGCAGAGGGGCAGTTTTGACCTGACATCTTTACATCTACTCTGTTAGTACCTCCAAAAAGCATGCTGGTAGCCAGATAGGAGTTTAGATGCTGAAGTACCTTTGGTGCTGTTGATTTAAACTTTAAATCCATATAAACATTTCTAGTGGAGAATTTCTTTGCTATGAGCAAAGGAAGTGAATGTAACATACATAGTCCTGAAGAGTTATAACTCTTGACATTCTTTTACTGGCTGGTGTGTATCATTTCTGGCTTAGTATTGCTTCAGAAAGGATTTAAGTCTCATTTAAGGAGCATTTAAAAATAAGAGAGGAAGACAAGTGGAATTTACCTGTCTAGACAGCTGTATCTGCATGGGGTAACCCCATTTGAAAGTATAAAATTCTGGACACACAAGAGGTGATCTCAGGATTTAATCCCACAAATAAATTAGCTTTCCATACAGAATCACAGAAAGGTTAGGGTTGGAAAGGACCCTAAAGATCATCTAGATCCAACCCCCCTGACATGTGGGGGTATTTTGAAAAATATTTGGGAAAAAAAGAGGTATTTGGAAGTGTGGGACAGCCATCCTTGACTTCTCCAAAGGTGCCTCTGCTGCTGTAGGACTACAGCAACTTCATCAGCAAGCCTGTTCCACCCTTTCCTAGATGAGACTGCCGCACTTGCTGCGAGTCAGGGATATCATGCCCGTGACCTCAGCAGTGAAGCTCTCCCATCTAGGCAGGCCCTTATTTTCAAACTCTTTGATAATTTATTAGCACCTACCTGCCTTGAAAAACACATCATTCATAGCTTTAGCACCAGAATAAGCGTTAAACAGCTGGCAGAAGGGCTATCTGCAGGAACAGGGCTGGTGATTAACACCTAATTATCACTTTCCAGTGTCCTCTGGCTAGATAATTAAAAACTGGAATAGGGAAAAGTTTCAGAAAGATTTTGGAAATGTAATGTCCTGGGTTCAGCAGCAGCAGCCATTTTTCTCCTTCTTAGTAGCTGGTGCGTGCTGCGATTTTGACTTTCAGCCTGGGAACAGCGCTGATAACACCGATGTTTTCAGTTGCTGCTCAGTAATGTTTACTGTGACCAAGGATTTTCTGAGTCTCATGCTCTGCCAGGGAGGAGGGGAAGCCAGGAGGAAGCAGAGACAGGACGCATGACCCAGACTAGCCAAAGAGGTATTCCATACCACAGCATGTCATGCCCAGTATATAAACTGGGGGTAGTTACCTGGAAGGCCTAGATCAGTGCTTGGGTCGGGCTGGGTATTGGTCAGCGGGTGGTGGGCGGTTTTATTCTCTTCCCTTGTTATTTCCGTTATCATTATTACTATTGGTGGTAGCAGCAGTGGTTTGTGTTGTACCTTAGTTACTGGACTGTTCTTATCTCAATCCATGGGAGTTACATTCTTTCTATTTTCCTCCCCATCCCTCTGGGAGCTGGGGGAGGAAGACATGGGGAGTGAGCAAGTGGTTGCGTGGTTCTGGGTTGCCAGCTGGGCTTAAACCACGACATGTAATTACCTAGCTTACAGAAAATTAAAATGTAGTAAAGTTTCTGTCCTTTTGAAAGTGTTCTCTATTATCCTATTTTCTGGAAACAGAAATTGGCAAAAGTAGGATCAGTTGTTACACAAACTAGTGAGAATCGTGTCTCAGCTCTCTTTCTGTGGAAGAGATCTTAATATATTTACTGCAAAACATGACCCAAAATGATACTAAATGAGAAGAGATGCTCAGCAATGGCATATGTCAGACAGGTGGTAAAACTATAAAAAAAGATAAAATAATGGGAGTCTTCTTTCTTGCCATCAGCTCCATCCTTTCTTGGCTGCATGGAGAGCTGGATAATGACTGTCGAAGTAAAGGATGTGGGTGAAGGAGTATGAAAACAGGCCTGAGACGCTACCAAGCCCACTGGTATCATAGGCAGTCTCATCAGAAAGCTTTGTTGATAAAATTACAAACTCTTGATTAGAAGTAGAAATTATTTGTGTTCCATTCTTCCCCTTTCAACATAAAAAGGACATGGAACTGCATGGCTTCACTAAGGGGAAATCCTGCCTGACCAATTTGGTGGCCTTCTACGATGGCGCTACGGAACTGATGGACAGGGGTAGAGCAGTTGATGTCATCTACCTGGACTTCTGCAAATGATGAGAAAGTGAACATGAGCCAGTAGTGTGTGCTCGCAGCCCAGAAAACCAACTGTATCCTGGGCTGCATCAAAAGAAGCGTGACCAGCCGGTCGAAGGAGGTGATCCTGCCCCTCTACTCTGCTCTCATGAGACCTCACTTGGAGTATTGTGTGCAGTTCTGGTGT